>JACXGI010003670.1:0-60217 GCA_016801175.1 Esox masquinongy
CCTTCCGTTTGAGGATGCCCCACAGATGCTCAATAGGGTTTAGGTCTGGAGACATGCTTGGCCAGTCCATCACCTTTACCCTCAGCTTCTTTAGCAAGGCAGTGGTCGTCTTGGAGGTGTGTTTGGGGTCGTTATCATGTTGGAATACTGCCCTGCGGCCCAGTCTCCGAAGGGAGGGGATCATGCTCTGCTTCAGTATCATGCTCTGTCACAGTACATGTTGGCATTCATGCTTCCATCAATGAACTGTAGCTCCCCAGTGCCAGCCCCAGACCATGACACTCCCACCACCATGCTTGACTGTAGGCAAGACACACTTGTCTTTGTACCCCTCACCTGGTTGCCACCACACACGCTTAACACCATCTGAACCAAATATGTTTATCTTGGTCTCATCAGACCACAGGACATGGTTCCAGTAATCCATGTCCTTAGTCTGCTTGTTTTCAACAAACTGTTTGCGGGCTTTCTTGTGCATCATCTTTAGAATAGGCTTCCTTCTGGGACGACAGCCATGCAGACCAATTTGATGCAGTGTGCGGCATATGGTCTGAGCACTGACAGGCTGACCCCCCCACCCCTTCAACCTCTGCAGCAATGCTGGCAGCACTCATACGTCTATTTCCCAAAGACAACCTCTGGATATGACGCTGAGCATGTGCACTCAACTTCTTTGGTCGATCATGGCGAAGCCTGTTTTGAGTGGAACCTGTCCTGTTAAACCACTGTATGGTCTTGGCCACCATGCTGCAGCTCAGTTTCAGGGTCTTGGCAATCTTCTTATAGCCTAGGCCATCTTTATGTAGAGCAACAATTCTTTTTTTCAGATCCTCAGAGAGTTCTTTGCCATGAGGTGCCATGCTGAACTTCCAGTGACCAGTATGAGGGAGTGTTAGAGCGATAACGCCAAATTTAACACACCTGCTCCCCATTCACACCTGAGACCTTGTAACACTAACGAGTCACATGAAACCGGTGAGGGAAAATGGCTAATTGGGCCCAATTTGGACATTTTCACTTAGGGGTGTACTCACTTTTGTTGCCAGCGGTTTAGACATTAATGGCTGTGTGTTGAGTTATTTTGAGGGGACAGCAAATTTACACTGTTATACAAGCTGTACACTCACTACTTTACATTGTAGCAAAGTGTTATTTCTTCAGTGTTGTCACATGAAGGGATATAATCAAATATTTGCAAAAATGTGAGGGGTGTACTCACTTTTGTGAGATACTGTAGTTGTAATGCTGCACACCAGTGTTATTTTATTTGCACAATTCTGATTTTTTTACAGAATACTATTATTAAAAGTTATACAAAACGTTTAATATTAAGCTTAAAAAGTATATAAAAAACAAAGGCTGTGTTTTTTTAAAGTTGATTTTAAGATCCTAATGACGACATAGACGTACAAATACATATTTCTTAATATCGTATCGGCTAAAAATCTTGAATATATATATTGTGATGTACATTTTGGGCCATATGTCCCACCCCTAGTTGCTTTCGGATGTTTGTTTTCTCTCAGGTTAAGAAAACCTGTTGGAAAGACCAATAGGAAGATTTTCCATGGCATGCGCTGGAATCCCCGACAATATCAACAACTGTAATTAGCAAGTAACCATCACTGCATTTTCTTTGGACAGTAATATAATTAGCTTGCTTTTATAGCAGAATAGTAGTACCTTGTACCCTACCGAATGGCACAGTGGTCTAAGGGGCTACATTTCAGTGTAGAATCAATATTATTATATTATAGTTATGCAAACAATTTACTCTCCATGAACATTCCTACACATTCTGTCATTATCAAATGTATAATGTGAAACATTAAGAGCCGGTTTCACAGACACAGATAAAGCCTAATCTAGGACTAAAAAAACAAGCTCAATTGAGTTTTCTATTGAACTTGATTTTTTGGTCATATACTAGGCTTAATTTGTGTCTACGAAACCGCCCCTAAATGTATTTTAACACACAATGTATTGGATTGATAAAACAGTCATCTTTCTCAAAGCTAATGATCTTTGCAAGATTTCTTTGGTTCTAAAACTCACAATACTTTCACTAAGGCTAAATATAGTTTGCTGTGACTTAATCTGCCTTTTGCATATTAGTTTTGATGCATAAATTACCATTGAAATGTGCCTGGCTGAAAAGTGTCCAATTTTAATTTTATCGGCTCTCAGTATCTGTGACCAAAGTAAGTAAAACTCTGAAGGGTGTGCAACTTCTCTCAATCCCAGTCTGTAGTGCCCAAATGACTATCTTCCTGCAGCACTGCCAAATACTCTGGAACCACTCATGTTTCAGTACCCCACCAGCAACTCTATGCATTGTCATTGCACTGCATACTGCTATTTACAACCTGGACCCCTACTGTACTTGTGAATGATATCCAACTGTTCTTCGCACTCAAGCTTGTTCATTACCAAGTTCAAGACCTTGCTAGCTATTTTCGTACCACCATGTAGAGATTACTTTTAAGAGCATTCATAACAATGACATGAAGTGACCAAGTGACAGGTGCAACCCATGAATTCCACAATGAATTGATTTGGGCAACATTTTCCAGCTTAATGAACTGTCCTATTGGGAGGGAACACATATTGACCTCTTTCAGCAGATGGATGAAAATGTTAGTGGTTTAGTACGGTTAGTTAATGATGTTGGTGTGCGTTTCCTCACTTTCTCCAGAGCTGCTCGTTGTGGAGAATAAGTAGTGAAATGCTCTTGGCCGGTTCCTGTCACAGGGTCTTGGTTGAAATAATGACTTCAGCCACCCTATAGACTGCAGTAAAAGTAATAAATGTCAGACTCACTCTCCCATCAATGCCCACATCCCTCTAATTTAGTATTAATTTCCACTGCTTTCTAAAAAGCCCTAAGTTGTTGAAAGGCAGGCTAGGTTTTTGTGAATCTCTCAAAGCCTGAACCGGAACCAACCACATATCTCTAACCGTCTCTTTGCACTGACTTCTCAATTCTTATTACGTGTCCATCAACTCAGTCAAACATTCTAGCTCACACGCTCACTCATTAGCTGAACACACACAATTGTAGTGCTTGTAGTGCTATTCCTTTGAGGCCCTTTTCATTTGGATTTGTACTGAAAATTCTACTCACCATATTGCTGCGTTATATGTGTTATTGTTTTTGCATAGTTAACCACATCTCTCCCCATATCTCCCTCACTGGTACAATGAATGGTGAATTTTTGTTACCTACATTCAGTTGTACGATAGCATCAAAATGCTAAGGTCAAAGATTTCAGCCTACACAAACCATGTTGTTAGTGTTTGCCAGTTGAAAATGGACCACCTCATTCACACAACTATATGGTAACCCTTCAAATTACAGCCCATTACTTACAGGGTAGTTCCCACGTAACTATGTAGTAATAAGAATGTAAGTACGTGGTAAGAATGGGTTGTTATGTAGGAACAATGTAGGTGTTATGTGTACTTATGAACGAAGAAAGATACTACTCCAAAACTACTTAGTAAACAAATGCAATTTTGAAAGTATATAATTGTCAGTCTTATTCGTGCTTATGAATTTACCATTTAAATGTGACTTTTTTAAAGTTACAAGGAAAGTGGGCTGTAATTTGAAGTGGTGTCTGTTCCCACGTAGTTACAGTGTAGTTACAAGGAAAGAGGGCTGTAATTTCAAGAGTTGACTGTTCCCACGTAAATACAGTGCAGCTACAAAGAAAGAGGGCTGTAATTTGAAGCTTTGTCTCTTCCCACATAGTTACAGTGTAGTTACAAGGAAAGAGGGCTGTAATTTGAAGCGGTGTCTGTTCCCACGTAAATGCACAGTAGTTACCAGGAAAGAGGGCTGTAATTTGAAGCGGTGTCTGTTCCCACGTAAATACACTGTAGTTACATGGAAAGAGGGCTGTAATTTGAAGCGGTGTCTGTTCCCACATAGTTACAATGTAGTTACACCTACTAAGCAAGTACGTTTTGGTGTAGTCAAATGAAGCAGAGTCTGATTCACAATAGTTAAAACATGTAACACCTCAAACTAATTAATTAATGACAATTTAAAATAAGATGGGAAGGTTCAAAATTAAAAATAAACCTGATGGAAATTGATCAAAAATGCAATCTAGATATCTGCACCATTTGGACAGAGATATAATGACATTTAAAAAAAAAACATCTGTCAATTATAAACATTTTATTAAAACAAATAAAGACAATCAAATACTATTATAAACAACTACTGTACCACCACTGCTACCTGAACCTTCTGTTTTGAAATATATATATTTACTTATTTTAAATTGTAAACAATTCGGGGGTTCATCTGTATATCCAAAAGGTTGCTTTGCTGGTCCGGTGTGCTGTCCATGTACGCCATTTGAAATTCTGTGTAACCACACAGCCTCTATCCGGCATGGAATAGAGGGGGAGTCCCAAAGTCTTCCCTCTTAGAAGAGATCTCGCCCTGTATAGAGAAGTTCAGTAAAAAAATAATTGTTTAGTATACAATTACTGGACTTGTTACTGACAATAACAAAAACAACTGTGAGCATTACATTTTTTATAATTTACCATTGTCTGCTCAAATTTTACTGAAATCATTTTACACATCCCATTATGATGACACCAGTGTGTACAAATGTTTTAAAGAACACTTTACATCTTGTTGAATACATAACAGAAAGATTGGTAATTTTCTCATGTTGTGCTGGTCTTACTGAGGGCTAGATTCAAACTCACGCCGAAAATGAAAGAAAACATTTGAAATCACAGGCTGTTCCAATTTGCTTGAATTTCACCACAGCAACTCATAATGTGACTCAAGATTGTGTAAGGCCCCCAGGTGCCTGTATGCGCTCCTGGCAACGTCTGGGCATGCTCCTGATGAGACAGCGGAAGGTGTCCAGGGGGATCTCCTCCCAGACCTGAATCAGGGTATCAGTGAGCTTCTGGACAGTCTATGGTGCTACTTGGCGGCATCAGATGCACCGATACATAACATCCCAGAGGTTCACAATTGGATTCAGGTCTTGGGCATGTGAGGGCCAGTCAATGTAATCAATGCCTTCTTCATCCAGGAACTGCCTACACACTCTGGCCACATGAGGCCGGGCATTGTCCTGCATCAGGATGATGCCCACTGCACCGGCGTGAGGTTTGACGAGGGGTCTGAGGATTTCATCCCGGTACCTAACAGCAGTCAGGGTACCATTGGCTAGCACGTGGAGGTCTGTGCAACCCTCCAAGGATATGCCTCCCCAGACCATCACTGACCCACCAAACCAGTCATGCTGGATGATGTAGCAGGCAGCATAATGTTCACCACGGCATCCCCAGATTCTTTCACGTCTGTCACATGTGCTCAGTGTGAACCTCATCTGTGAAGAGAACAGGGCGCCAATGACGGACCAGCCAATTCTGGTGTTCTCTGACGAACGCCAATCGAGCAACACGGTGCTGGGCTGTGAGAACAGGTCCCACTAAAGGACATTGGACCCTCATGCCACCCTCATGGAGTCCGTTTCTGACAGTTTGGTCAAAAACATGCACACCATCAGCCTGCTGTAAGTCAATTTGTAGGGCAATGGCAGTACTCCTCCTGTACATCCTAGCACAAAGGAGCAGATACCGGTCCTGATGGTAGGTTGTTGCCCTTCTATGGCCCAGTCCAGCTCTTCTCGTGTAACGACCTGGTATCTCTTCCATGCTCTTGAGACTGTACTGGGAGACACAGCAAACCTTCTTGCTAAGGCACGTACGGATGTGCTGGACTACCTGTGCAACCTGAATGGGCTGCAGGTACCGCCTCATACTACCATTAGTGACAAGGACACTAGCAAAACACAAAACTAGAGAAGAATCAGTCAGGAAGGATAAGGACACAGTTATTGTCTGTGGCCACCCCCTGCAAAACCCATTTCCTTTTTGGGGGTTGTCTTGTTGTTGCCTCTCCAGTGCACCTGTTGTTGCTTTCATTTGCACCAAAACAGGTGACATTGTTTCACAATCGCTTATGCTTCCTAACTGGACAGATTGATATCCCTGAAGTTTAACTGACATGGTGTTATACTGTGATAATTATATATTCCCTTATTTCTTGAGCAGTGTAGCTGCAAACTTGGGGAGACAAAAACAAATACATAATTCAAGTTAGACTGTTTGCATGGTTTTCCACTTAACTGTACATGCCTCTGCTTTAATGGCAGTAAGGGCAATAATAGTTTTGTCCAACTTCTGCCTCCTGCAGCATTTATGCTCCTCGTATTCTTGATGTCTTTCAGAAGTTTCTTGTAACTGTGTAATACATCCTTGGGATATCTTACTACAACACAACAAAATATATGCATGAGGACATGTTATTCATTGGTTAAACATCTACTGTGCATAATGTACCTAATCTATAGCATGTATTTCATCTCCAGTCCTGCAGTGCCCCCGGCAATACATATCAGTTGTGTTGCACAGGAAAAATACAACTTACCCAACTATTAAATGGCTTTATTAGCAGTTCACAAGAATCAATTGTTCTACAATGGTAAGGTCAACAAAATATTCCAAGTCTGAATCTTCCTCAGTATTCAAACAGAAATGGTGTGTGTCTTTGTAAAATACTAGTTAGCTTCACGTTAATCGCCTTGAATGGGTATTTAGAGGAATCTTTCTCTGCAATATCTGATATTATATTTTTAGTGTGTGAGTTTGGCCAGAACTTTTATTCACTCATTTTCTTTTGGATTAAATGTTGGGCGAACATGCAAACTATTTAATAAAATTGCATTTGAAAACCTTCTGAAATATACTAAACAACCCTATTACAACCCCAAGTGATCTTGCAAAGACATGGTAGCCTTTTGGCATTATGGTTCTGAAAGGACATTCACGAGTACCATTATTTGAAATGGTCTACATTTTAGTCATTCTCCTCGTCCTGTTTCCCCAAATTAATCGCAACTACAACGTTTGCGTTATTGGCACAGTGCTCAACCAATTGACATACTCAAAACTAAGGAGTGCTTGTCAGAGTAACCCAATACATTACCATTGGTACCAGGAGTTTGATAGCACCACTGGGTTTCAGGCATAGGTTATTTTTCAGATGCCATTATTATTAATTGATGTGTTAACTGAACTGTGTAAGACAGTTAAAAACATTTTCTTAATACATATTTTTTCAGTTCTGTGGTCATAATTATCGTACCCTGTTTAA
Source organism: Esox masquinongy (assembly GCA_016801175.1). NCBI lineage: Eukaryota > Metazoa > Chordata > Actinopteri > Esociformes > Esocidae > Esox > Esox masquinongy. The sequence continues at coordinate 7,199 of JACXGI010003670.1, forward strand.
TTTTAGGTTGACTAACGTATTGATGCAGAGCAACGCAACTCCACTTGTAGTGAACGTTTCAACTAAACTTTTCTTTTAATGTATACTGTAGCCGTTTGGTATTTTTTAACTGCCTAGTAACCCATAAAACGTCAGAATGCCACCATACATGTTACATTTTAAACATATATGATTACATTTGTTCAATAGCTGAGGCAGTGTTAAAACTAACGAGGCGAAAAATGAAAGACCTTTTTCGCAAGTACAATTGAATGTATATTTTCATGGACGAATGTTTCAGGTAACTTTCAGGTAACGAATGTTTAATGTAACTTTCAGGTACATTTTGACTTTTCACTTGCTAGCGTCCTAGTAAGCTTCAGTAGCATGCTTGCTAGAGTGCTTGCTAGCGCGCTTTTATATGTAACATTTTGACCGAGTAAAAATTAGAATGCTCGGTTCAACATGAATTGGTTGTTTTAACAACAATTTGGGTTTATAATTACGGTACAATAAATTCGCTACCTACCTTTGCAAACAAAGAACACCGTCAGGCGTACCGTATACAAATCTGTAGTCCTCTTTCTTTTGCGTCTCACACCCAACGTTAGAGTTGGGCACAACGTTTTAATAAGAAATATCATATATCCTATACCGCTTCAAATTACAGCCGTCTTTCCTTGTAACTACAGTGTATTTACGTGGGAACAGACACCGCTTCAAATTACAGCCCTCTTTCCATGTAACTACACTGTAACGACGTGGGAATAGACACCACTTCAAATTACGGCCCTCTTTCCTTGTAACTACACTGTAACTACGTGGGAACAGACACCACTTCAAATTACAGCCCTCTTTCCTTGTAACTACACTGTAACTACGTGGGAACAGACACTGCTTCAAATTACAGCACTCTTTCCTTGTAACTACACTATAAGTGTTGTTGGTACCGTATAAGAACTAGTTAAAGATGATGGACTTACTAGGAACTTACATGCTAAGTAAGGCTGAAAGTTCACAAGGTATAGGAAAGAATAAGCTACCACAGGATGATGGCGTGAAGGTATGTTATGGAGTATTAACTGAAAACAAATGATAATTTACCACATTTATTTTCTTTTTATCAAGTATTATATAGTACTTATTTGTATCTGAAACAACACAACATTTAGGAGGTTTGCATAGTGAGCCAGGCAGCTTTGGTTATCCACATTAAAGTGTGCCTTCTAATGTTAGACTTTAATTGTCCTCAACAACAGTAAAATCTGACAAACTCTTATTTGTTAAGAGTATCCGTTTCATTCGTCAGCTTCTCACTTTCAACGCGACGAAATAACAGCCTACATTGGAGCGCTTTCAATACGGCAGATTGGAGGAAAAACGTTCATGTGGCCACCTATTATGAGGAGAAGCATTGGGGGCTGTAGGACACCTAACAGATAAGTGCTTTCTGTGGCTTGATTCGTAACACGCATCTATAATCAATTCATACATTTGTGATTGATGTCAACGCGGCCTTTGTTTTGGCAAGAACCGATTGCCCAAAGCGTGTTTTGGCGGTGAAAAGTTGCACAAAGCGGAGAAATGCGCATCATCTTTCTTTTCTCTTAAATCCTTAATTCTACCAGCGAACTTGCAATAAAATAATTAAATTATTTTACACATTTAAATGGTAAATTCATAAGCACGAATAAGAATGACAATTATATACTTTCAAAATTGTATTTGTATCACCTGTCTGTTTACTAAGTAGTTTTGGAGTAGTATCGTTCTTCGTTCATAAGTACACGTAACACCTACATTGTTCCTACATAACTACCCATTCTTACCACATACTTACATTCTTGTTACGTGGGAACTACCCTGTAAGTAACGGGCTGTAATTTGAAGGGTTACCAACTATACTATTAAGTGCTCGGTCCAGGTGGAGCTCAAGCTTTTGTTTGAAATGCATGGCTGCTTATAAGCGATTTGGCAAAGACATCCTCCCACATCCTCCCAATGTTGTTTACGGAATCTTTAGAATAAGGGCCATTCAGTTGGGATGCTGTTCTATATACATACAAGAACTTATTAATTACAATAATGTACATCATTGAGTGTAGACTGTAAATTCACATGTAGCTGAGAAGAGACAAAACAGTTAACATATTAGAAATAGGCACATTGAAATATCCAGCATGTACTTGTTATTACGGTATCTTTGTTATTGCAATGAATTACAATAATTGGTGGTGTACACCATGTGTAACTTGTGCATACAACAAATAAACTTGACTTGAGGTTGGGTGTCTTCATGTATATTTTTATATAAGTTTCTATAAAGTTTTGAATATATGTAGAATTCAGTACATGTACCTTGTTTAAGAACGGCTCTGAATTGGTCATTGTTTCCGTATTTGAGAAAATGACGTTGATACCACATTTTTCTGCCATAATAGTTCTCTAACTCTCAGACTTTGAATATTTTGTGGCCCCTGGTAACAGACATGAGATCTATATTTTTGCCCAAATTTCATGTATATTTAATTTGACAATTAAATATATATGAAATTTATATTTTTTGTCTGTAGATGCCATAACATTGCATTTTCCTTGACTAAACAAGCTTGATGGATTCTTCTACCAGAAAAATGATTTGCAATTTTCAGCAATTATGTGTGCACTGACATCGCTTGCTATTATTGTTCTCTGTATAACTTTATGAAAAAGTTTCCCTCTTTCGTGTCTTTGCCTCTGGCAAACCCTTCTCAGTTTTTCTCTCTCATCTCCACTGTTCTTGCATTACCATATTCGTGTTTGCTCTCAGAATGAAATTTAATGACACTTTCTTTAAATATATATACAATTTTTTTACTATTATTTTCTAAATATCAGAAGAATGTTTTTACATTGGTTTCTGAAGGAATGTTTTTTCAAAGCTATAATTGTCGCACACATTTACATAATGTAGAGCAATAGGAAATATATTTTGGATTAGTTCAAATGTTTGTCTGAAGTGTTGTATGGGGGAAATACCAACGTTCATATAATCATCTTGGGATCTGATGGCATTGAGATCAGATTCCAGGTTGCTTGGTTGTCATGACTGGTGGGTCACTATACTGTAGCTGAACTAGACTCACTGTGTTAGAGCACAGAATGAGTCACTGCCCCTGAGATTAGACATGTCATCTACTCATTTGCGCTGTATTAAGATTGGTTACCCAAAAGTTAAATCATTACAAAAGGTTTTCTTTTCCTGCTTTACTTCTGGATGGAACACTGTTGTAATTATTGTTGTGCAAAGGACGGAAAGTCCTTCCTCACAAAAGGATGCTTATTGCCAAACCCCTCCTTACTGCTAATTTCGGCTGTATTTATCAAGTACAAAAAGCTCATTTTTGTTTTCATGAATATTTACAATGTAGTTAATTTTGACTTTGTGGCTGTGGAATCTAATGCAAACTGTTTAGCGTTTGCTTATGGGCTTTAAATTACTTCCCTAACTTTTGAGCACTTTTCTCAAAATATTTTCTCAAAAATATTGACGATTTGTCAAAATACTGACGAAAACCAGAAACCAGTAGTACTGAAGTTATAATCACATAATTCTGTGGGAATTATCACAGAATCTTAACATTTACACAAACAGTCTGTCCATGAGAGATTAGCGTTGTGCACAGTCCTGTGAAAACCCCTGTTTGATTTAGCCATTTTTGCATATTTTTGGCATTGAATGTAGTCAAATTTTTAACCAGAACCTAATATTACATCAAATGGAACCTGAAAGAACAACACAAAATCTTGATACTTATTTCATTTATTTATTTAGGAGGTTATGTCATTATAAAGTAAGTAATTGCCCTCTTAGATTTAAAACAGGTTATGCCACGTTAAGCGGCATTGACTGCAACCAAACACATCCTGTACTTATCAGTCTCTCACAGCACTGTGGAGAACTTCAGGCCCACTCCTCCAAGCAAAACTCATTTTTTAATATTTAGCTGACTTTTTTTTTTTTTTTTTACCTGAAATACTTGTTTCACGTCCTGCCACAACTTCTTAAATCTGGACTTTGACTAGGCTAAGACGCCCTACCAAATGATCCTCCCAAGCCATCACCATCAAGCTGCTACATGGCATAATGTTGAGCTCCCACTACTAAGTAATTGTCATTTTACCACAGTCATTCAGCTTGGTAATGGGAGGTTTTTAATCAGACAGCAAACAATATTCTACATCCCCCTTAAAAGGAATGAAATAGTGATCTGCATCTTGACCTAGTCGCAAAGCAAGAGCTATGACCTTCCAAGGTGAAATGTGTGTTGCTTTAGAGAGATCTCTGATGTCGTTAATGACACATGATGATCAGAATTATTTCTGTGATCTTGGGTTCCGATGGGTCTCTCTGCTCCCTCAAAGTGAGTTAAAACACATCTGTCTGACCTTTTCTCTTTCAATAATGTGGGAACAAACCGGTTCTTATTGTAACATTGATGGATGGAGAGGCAGGACACAAGCACAGGGAGAATGGAGGGCATTTAATAAATGATATATACCAGACAAAAACAAAGCAAAACATGGAACAATGTTACATTGGGTAAAACCAATACAAGGATCAACAGGATACAATGGGGAAGCAGGAACTTAAATAGGGCCCGTGATGAAGGAGAACAGGTGCGGGCAGTAATGAACAAAAACTGGTGTCCGTGATGAAGTGAGGGAGAGAGGGCATTGGATTCACTGGCACGGCTGGCTGCCATGCCTGAACGTGATGCTTATAATGCATTTTTCTATGTATTTTGGGAGCGTTTTATGTTAAGGAAGTTTTGCCTAATATGAGAAATTCTGAGAGCGCCTGTCAAAATGGTGGACTTCTGCGTGACTTCGACACTTTGTGTTCATAAGTGATAACAGAGATGACAATCTGGAAAGTAAGAACTACTCAAGACACGTTTGACTATCTGGCAATAACAGATAACAGAGCTGGCATTTATCTGAATCAATACCAGTAAGATGCTGTTATTATGTGTCAGAATTCTGCGTTTAAGAGCTTCATTCACTAATTGTTGAGGAGAACACAGTCTAAATGGTTTTATTTTTATCCAAAGGGAAATTTCTGATATTGCCTGGACAGAAGTTGAATTTATTGTTTATTCTGTCCTGCCTACCAATGATTTATTACTTTGGTCTGAGGCTGACCAGCTTATTAATCGATTCAGCGAAACTCTGCAGTGGGTCCACTGTAGATGATTTAAAGCACCAGACGTTTTCTGTTTTTTTTCCAGGGATGGCTGTTTTCAGAGTGCAATAGAAGCGCCACGGGACTCATTGTAAATCATGTTTAAGCACAACAAATCTGCTCCTAAATTGCATACGTGACTGTTCTCAGGTGATGGTGGAGATTTATCACTTCCATTTAGACCTACAGTACAGTAGAAAAGGGCAGTCTGGGAAGGCTGTGTGCATGTGTGTTTAAACATAACAAAGGCTTGTATTATGATATTCGAGGAGCTGTGTAAGGAAAAGATAAACAATGTACTTGACTCCACCTTATATTAAATTAGATTGTGTACTGAATCTTAATTTATAATCCAAACAAAAACATGACTGCATTTTATATTTGTATTACTGCCGTTTTGGGTGTGAGCCCTTCTTCAGCCTGCATGGGGTCAATGACAAACAAGTAGTACAATATCTGTGAATAATAGTATGAAGTAAAAATCAATTCATATAAAAATGTTTTACTTCACAGCATTCATATAAACATGGTATACAGTATATTATTGTCTACATAAATCTCTTTATTGTTCAGTTTGCCTGCAAATATTTCTTCCCCTTTCTGTTTCCTTGTGTATAAGCAGTTTGTTTGTCCCATGTTTCATTAGCTGAAATAAATTATCCCAGAAATGTTCCATAGTCACTAAAAGCTTATTTCTCACAAATGTGTTTACATCAGCAGTGTTTCCCATACTTTTTCTCCAATGCTAGAATTTGTCCTTTGCTAAGATTATCTTGACAATTGTGGCATATCAAAAAAAGCTAATAACTGTATCATTATTACACAGGGGCACCTTGTGCTTGGACAACAAAAAAACATTCTAAAATGTGGAGTTTTGTCAATGCCCTAGATTTGTAACGTACCAATTAGCCAGAATTGGAGATGTGGAAAATGTACTGGGTGTAGACAGCTCAAACTCTTCCTAGAGCTGACCAAATTGACCAACAGGGAAAAGGGCCTTGGTCAGGAAGGTGACCAAGAACCTGGTGATCACTCTGACACAGTTCCTGTGTGGAGATGGGAGAACCATTTCAGAAGGACAACCTTCTCTGCAGCACTTCACCATTAAGGCCTACCTTAATGGTGTGGCCAACCTTGTTCTGCCTGTGATTATAACGTTCAATGGTTGTAAGAAGCAGGAACTTAAATCGAATTAATGGAGGAAAGTGAAGTTAAACAATATGATGGATCGCATGAATTGAAGGTGCACTATGTAAGTCTTTACGCCACCTGTCGGCAGTGAGTTTAAAATTGGTTCTATAACTCCATTAGGATCTGACACTACCATTACTAACTATGAGCATACTGAGCGGTCTGAAGCAGTGTCGCCGCCTACCGTCGATGCTGAAGCAATGAACAAAGACTTTCATTTTAGATGGGGTCGAAGTTGATGGGTCCTTTCCATAACTACGGAACACAGAATAATTTAGATTAGATTCAATTTTATTGTCATTGAACAGTACGAGTACAATACAATGAAATGCAGTTAGTATCTAAACAGAAGTGCAAATAGAAGAGGGCAGGAAATTTACAAATATTAAGTAAAGTGTCTGCTACAAGTGGAATGGATAGATGTGCAATGAAGGCAAATAGAGTGCAAAATGGTTCCTCTAAATGAGCAATGAAGGCAAATAGGGAAGGGCAGAAAATTTACAAATAAAGTATTCTGTATTTGTATGTGCAAGTGGGAATTAATACTTGTGAGATGAGACAAATGCAAGTACAAAAGTTGGAGATGTAAGGTAGTCTGTACAACTGAAATGCAGGGATAGCAGCAATGAGCTCGGTTCCTGAGGTAGTAGTACAAGGGAGTAGTGCAACAAGGTTCCTGAGTGGCAGTACTAAGCGGTGGGTGGGTGGATATGGTTAGTGATGGGATGGGTCACAGAGTTCAGAAGGGTTACAGTAGATGGGAAGTTTGTGGCATTGGTGTGAAGGGTCTCTGATGATGCCGCGCATCCTGCGCAGACACCGCTTGCGCTAAAGGTCCACGATGGCTGGGAACTGGGCACCAGTGATGTGCTGGAAGTTTTTCACCCCTGGTTGTAGGGCCTTCTGGCCGGGCCACGGAGCATCCACCAAACCACACTGGCCATGTTTCTCAAAATGCACTTGATTGTGCGGCAGTAGGAGTTCATGAGGATCTGGGAGGACAAGCGGGCCTTCTTCAGCTTCCTGAAGAAGCACAGGCGCTGGTGCGCCTTTTTGACCAGGGTTGAGGTGTTGAGGGTCCAGGAGAGGTCTTTAGAGATGTGGACACCCAGGAATTTGAAGCTGGACACACAGTCCACCTCAATGCCATTGATGAGAACTGGGGCATGACTGTAGCCTTTAGACTTCCTATAATCCACAATGAGCTCCTTGGTCTTCTTTGCATTGAGGGCCAGGTTGTTGTCAGCGCACCATGCCACCAGGCACTTGACCTCCTCCCTGTAGGCGGACTCGTCATTGTCACTGATCAGGCCTACCACTGTGGTGTCGTCTGCGAACTTGACAATGGTGTTGGAACTGTGTACAGGAACGCAGTCATGGGTGAAGAGGGAGTACAGGAGGGGGGCTCAGCATGCAGCCTTGTGGAACACCAGTGTTCAGGATCAGGGTGGAGGTGGTGAAGTTGTCTAACCTGACAGACTGGGGTCTGTTGTCTAGGAATTCCAAAGTCTAGCTGCAGAGAGGGGCTCATCCCCAGGTCATGGAGTTTGTTGACCAGCCTAGAGGGGATGACCGTGTTGAATGCTGAGCTAAAGTCTATGAATAGCATTCTCACATAGATGTTGATTTTGTCCAGGTGGGTGAGTGCAAAGCTGTGGAAATGGCATCCTCTGTAGACCTGTTCGACTGGTAGGCAAACTGGCAGGGATCCAGCATTGGGGGGAGGTAGTACTTAAGGTGGGCCAGAACTAGTCTTTCGAAGCACTTCATGATCATGGGGATGAGTGCGACAGGTCGGAAGTCATTCAAGCTAGATGCAGTCGATTGTTTTGGCACTGGCACAATTGTTGTGGTCTTGAAGCACATTGGAACAACCACCTGGGCCAGTGACAGGTTGAAAATGTCAGTAAAGACCTCGGCCAGCTGCCCAGCACATGCTCTGAGCACACGCCCGGGGACGCCATCAGGACCAGCAGCCTTGCGTGCATAAACCCTGCTCAGTGCAGACAACACATCTGCGGTGGATAGTCTGGGGTGGGTCATCTGGGAGGAGTTCAGCTTTGATGGCTGGTTCTTTGTTGTCCCTGTCGAAGCGGGCGTAGAGCATATTTAATTCATTGGTGAAGGAGACGTCGCTGGCTGTGGGGGTAGGGTTCTTTGGCCAGTAGTCTGTGATGGCTTGGATGCTCTGCCAGATGCGTTGGGGTTTGGAGTTGTTATTGAAGTGCTCCTCAATCTGCAGTTTCTGGTCATTTTTAGCCATCTTGCTGCCCCTTTTCAGGTTGGCCCTGGATGAGCTGTCGGCCTCTGCATCACCAGATCTGAAAGCATCATCACGGGCCTTTAGCAGTTGTCGGTCCTTTCTGTTCATCCACGGCTTCTGGTTGGGAAGGGTCTTTATTTGTTTATGGGTGGTGAAACTGGTGCTGTAGAAGTGAGTCTGACCCCTCTGGCCACACTTTGACTGTCCTCACTATATGTATATGTATGCAGGTGGGTCCAGTTGTGAAGAAAACGGGTGGTTCTTGGAACAGATGTAGCCAATGTGGTCCGGATTAGTATATACAGAATTTTTTGGAAATGTCCTCTCTCTGCTTCTTCCTGTGGTGCATCACACTACAAAGAATGTTTCATGACTTTTTTGTTTGTTCCACAGAACTCCTTGACTTCCACAATTCCACGAACAACCTTCATGCAGTGCCTCCGTTGGGGGGTGTGGTGCCCCTTCCAGGAGTGGGGAACACTGAGGGCCAAAGAAGTGACGCTTAGCCTACAGGGCGGCACTGAACCCAACCCGTATGGAGTCATGGCTTACGCATCTTCATCCAACATCGCAAATCCTGCCCAGGTAATACATCCATTTCTAAATTTGCCAAAATTACCTACAGTATCTGGTCTGTCAGATAGTGATTTTATTTATTAGAAGCGATGGCACTCATTTGGCATGCTGCCACATACTTATTTTTCTTTTTGTCTTATCTTCCTTTCTGTCTCTCTTTCTCGGTTTGCCTCTTTCTCACTCTACATGTCTCCCTTTTTGTCTGTCTCCCTGATCCTCACTCGGAGGTGGGGGATGACAGGGATGTGGTCAGGTTTTGTCTGTCATCCAGGTCATTACAGAAGGTTTTGTCTAGCCCAGCTTTGTCTCTGAGGAAGCCAAGGACAGGACTGCAGGAGATAGCAGCACATCAGGGGAACACTTCTTCACTTTCACCAGGTACATATATTCAGAGGTATCGGGACCTGGCCCATCTACAACAAAATCTGATGATATTAAAATGAACTAATTGACAAACATTAAGAATTGTTTTTGAAAATAACGCTTTTTTGGTATCCCTCTTCTTAGTATCTTAGTATTTGCCATATTTTTGGTTGATTGTCTGAAGTCACCAGAAGTGGGATATTATGCTGGGGATGCTCTGCCAGGCCTGTATAGCAGCTGTCTAGTTCTTGTTTGTTTCAGTTCATTTTTCATTCTGTTTTCAGTGAGTGAAACAATTGGATTCAGGTCTGGTGATTGACCACTTTTTGGCACTAAAATGTGAATGTCTCCCTATACTTTCAGTGCCCTAAAATAGAGGGAATATGTTTAAAAAGTCTTGTCATTTTTTAAGGTTGAAACCACTGTATACCCAAATTCCCTCAAATTGAATGGGCACTGTGTAGAATCCTACCTCTATGATAACCTGCGTTCTCATCTCCTGTTATCGAACAAGATCGGAATAGTTTCAGCTAGTTTAGGGTGGGAGGCATACTGTAGTACTGCTAGTGTCTAAAGGGTGTATGATTTGCGCCATGATCTTTTCCATTGGGAGGGGAATACAGTGAGCAAAACATTTTAATTGGTGAGTAAAACTGATTTACATATATGGATACATGTTGTGATCCCCCTTTGAAAATCCCCAAAATTTAAAAGGGTGGAAATGCCTGAAGCAACATCAAAACAGCAATTCACTTTTGTAACAGTTATAGTACCTATCAAAGTACTTGTTCATTGGAGAAATGACTGCTACAATAATCAAAGTAATAGTAGTATATTAAGGCAGAGGCTCACAAACATTCTTATTTTGGCCCCCCTTCATCATCACTTGGGAACTGTTTGTGTCTTTTTGTCCATATCACCCAGTGTAAGTATGTAATGGTTTTTCCCTCAAAAAAAACACTAGCTTACTCTTTAAGTTGACAAAATGTTTGCAATGTTGACTAGCTAGTGAATTTGAGTATAAATGTGCCATAACTCATAATAAGACATGGTACTAGTAACGTAATACGATCAGCTAATACAAGTCTACTAACATTCCTGACATGGCAATATATTTTGTCATTGTTGCAAGCTTTCTGACCATTCAGAATGATCACAAAGACTTTTCTTGAAGTTGTCAGCAAGCGTCTTTATTCAGAACTCCTAAGTAGTGGAGAGATTCCCTTTGAGAATGGATTACCGAGAAAAGGTTCTTTCTAATTTTGAATTGGTCTTTGAAATCACTTCAAACGTGTGCCTGCAGGTGTTTTCTTTCCTCACCAGAACAAGTTTTGTTTAGCACAAGGGGGAAGCTTAGAAACTGAAAAAGAATGCTTGCAGACCAAATATGAACACCTTTTTGAAACACATACAACCACTGCCACAGTTAGCTACCCCTGGAGAAGGGCTTGAAAGTTCTGACTACCATCCATCAGAAGCAACATGCAAAATTGGACACCGAACCAACGCAGTGTTATCTCAGTGGTACCACCTGCTCTCTACATGATTAGAATGCTCAGTGATTAGAGTCTATGGGATAAAGGGGTGATCAGCACAAAGAAGCAGAATATCTCAAAAAGACTTAGGCTCAATGATCTTATACATGCCTGCCATAGCTATTTCTTGTTGGCTTCTGCTCTGAATAAGAGTTGAGTTGAGACCAAAATTCACCAGACCTGTAGATTTTCAGTAGGCTATACGTATATTGCAATAAAAATGGAGATTTGTTTATCTCTCTTTGTGACAGCGCCAATGAGTTACCATCTATGTTTGGCACTTATAAAATCACAAGTGTATGACATGACTGTTTTGTATCATGGTACATTTGCTACCTACTCTATATCGAATGCACCGTTATTAGATCTCAATTCTAGTCTATTGATCTGTTCAATATATTGAAACCTTGCTGGTAAACTAATGTTTACATGATTAAATCTCCTATCCTAGGCATCTAAACATTTTTATTTATTTAATTGTATTTGATATAAACAGAATCCTCTGCAGAAATATCTTAACTTTGTGAGGACTTGATTAAGGTCTGGCAAGGGGGATTCTTTGGTAAAACTTATATTTAGTTGCCCTATCTACTAAGTAACTAATACGGTAACAACTGTGGAATCATCCCGAGTTTCATGAGCTGAAAAACAAAACCCATGACATTTCCTATATTCAAAAAAAGCTTATTTCTCTAAAATGTTGACCACCAAAATAACTGCCATACTTTCTCATGGTTAGTCATGGTAAAACTAGAGTCTGTTAGATTTTAGTATTACTTGCCATCTATCTTTTTTGGTGAATAGTTACATTAGTATTGTCTATGTGGTCAGGTCTGTGGGAGAATTTGTTTGAAAAAAAAAAATGTCAAACACTCTTTTACCAAGGCAATTGGATGCCTCAAACATTTGTAGATAGTCACTGGATTGCCTTTGAAGAAATGTAACCCATCTCTGGCTGTACGCATTAAAAAGAAGCTACTGGAAGACTATGGACTAGAAATGTTCTACAGGAACTAATGCTTGCCAAGGCAAACAAATAACGATCAGCAAAATTGATCTGATAATAACATACCTCGGCACCTACTGCTGTACCCCTGCTGTGTTGGCCCATCTTGGCTTATGTTACCACCAGTATTTGCAATTCACTCCCATCAGTGTACCTATTAAAGGAAAGAATAGGGAACATTTGTCTTGAGAGAAAGGAGGCCCTAGTACAGTGTATTCAATTAAAGCTCTAGCTGTATGCATGCATATACAAAATAAGAAAATAAAATGGCCCGGGACAAGCCATGAATGACAGAGTAATTAAAAGCACCTGTCAAAAGTCAAAACATATTTGACAGATACTGAAAAAAGGAAGAAACACTGTTCAAAGGCTTATCCGAAGGGCTAAGAAAAACTATTGCACAGATGAAATTAAAGCCCTCAAAATGAAGGCCTGTTGGGGAGGGAATACTATGCAACAGTAGACAAGTTAAAAAAAGTCAAAATAAAGCATGTTTTCCAAATGTTCTTTGTGGGGAAGGAAGAACATTTCTTTGTGGGGAAGGAAGAACATTTCCCCCCCAAGGAATTCGCTGAGAAACGAGCCCTAGTGGTCACACACTATTAACACCTACTGTATGTAAATGTACCCACAGTTTGGAAGACATCCTGTTTAAAAGTCACATTGTCAAGAAGATCATGCCAAATGCTCTTGAGGAATATAAAACCAGTATGGATGTCTGCCTAAACACAGCACCTCAAATTCACTGGTCAGAGCCACACACACCTGGCACACAGAGACAGACTGAAAGCAATCCAAAATGGTCAGGGTTCTGCTGACAAGGCTTTTGATCGTGTTGACCATGCTAAACTCTTATAGCATCTGACCAGTCTGGTTCTGTGTCCTGCTCACTCTCCTGGCTACACATGCTATGCAAAAGGGAGAACACAAATCGTGATGGCAAACAAAACTTACAGCTCATGAACAGATGTATAATCAGGTCTTCCACAGGGTCTGGTTGTACACCATACCTCTTCTTGCTCCACATGCTCAGGGTCATTAAGGACACCCTTGTTGTTGCCTATGCTAATGACATTGGGCTGTACAGTAAGAATGGCAAACTTTGAAAATGACACGTCAGTGGAAGAGACGACCAAGCAACTGGGGCAATGGGCAGCAGACGGCATCATGATTCTTAATGGAAAGTCTGTTGAAATAAGTTTCTCCAAAAATTCTCCCCAACTCCCTTCATTAATTCTAGGTGGACAGGCTGTTCCACGTGTAACACGCATCAAACAGCTGGCCTTCCACTTGCACAACCAACTCGATGGCGATCAGCACATTGATCAGGCAGTGAAAAGGGTTTCATGGTCATTTCCTGACTTTGATGGCAAGAAATGGCTTTCCCACTGATCAGCTTGTGGAAATCTACACTCTGATCCAACCAGGTTGTTAGGCAGCTCAAAGAAGCAGCAGGCTGCACTTGATAGGGTACCGAAAGGGCAAATAAGATAATAACTAAAAACTGTGACCTTTCCAGGACCCTTCTATCACTATAGTCACAGAGAGAGCAAGAAGCTGTAAGATTAGTCACTGACATGCATCAACCTGACCACCCTCTAAATGACCTTCTACCACATAGAAGGAAAGAGAGTACGGGCAGGGTCCTCTGCAACCAGAATCAACTGTCCAGCATCACTGCAAGGACAAACAAGCTGAACAATTCTGCCATATCTACTGCCAGCAGTCTTTTTAATAACCAAATTTGATTTTGTTAAACTGACATTTCTTGTGTGTAATGACCTTTTTCATTATTATTGGATTTTCTGGTGTTTTTAAATTGTTTTAAACTGAGCATTCTGCATAATTCAGTCTTTGTCTGCAAGCATGAATGAAGAACAAATCAAATACCAAATGTGTTTACATTCCTGTTAGTGAGCCCTTCTCCTAGCCTGGGTAATCCATCCATCTGACATGTGTGGCATATCAAGAAGCTGATTAAACAGATCAATCATTACAGTGGTGCACATTGTGCTGGGAACAAAAAAAAAAGCAGGTCTAATTGTTCACTTTTGTCACCAACACAATGCCACAGATGTCTCCGGTTTTAAGGGAGCATGTAATTGGCCTGCTGACCACTGGAATGTCAACAAGAGAATTTTATGTTAATTTTTCTATCTTATGTTCAGCCAGAAAACACCACATTTTAGTTTAACCATTTAATAGAAACATGCACAACGATGATTTTATACAGGTCTTGGCATTAGGTTCTGTTCCTCTGGGGTAACTCGCTGCCATCACATGTTTGTGTATACGATACTACTAATAACGATATCAACACCATAATATCATTAATATCAAACCCACAGGCAATGAGCAAGGTACACAGTACCAATTCCCCCCTCTAAAAGGAAACACAGAACCAATCAGGTGGCGGCAGAGGTGATGGGTGTGTTCGCAACTGCATGCTTGTTAGACCAACACGCATCAGACTGAGTGAGGAACCTGATGATTAAATAGGCAGTATGCAGTCTGATATTGTGATAGGAGCGATCCCTGTTGTCTGCTGATATGTCGCTGACCAATGAGCACTCAGTTTTCCTGTCCGAACTGGCTATGCTAATTCATCTCCAACATTGTTTTAAAGAAATGGGCAGTACAGTACCTCTAACCGGCATCACAATCACAGACCACCTGCAACTACGTCAGCCCAGGGACTCCACATCTAGCTTCTTTATCTGTGGGATCATCTGAGACCAGCCGCCAAGACAGCTGATGAATCTAACAGAAGTCTTGACCTGACTGCTTTTTAGTGTTGTAACCTTCACTGGCCACTGGCACACTGGAGCAGTTGCTTTTATATTTTTGTTTAAATGGAACAAAAAATTCTATTTTTCTACTGAGGCAGTAAACAAGAAATCAGTCAATAAAAATGAACAGAATTCGGTCCTAATCTAATATGGCTGGAAATACAGAAATTAATCAGTTACAGATACCTTGAAAAAACAAGGTTGTGACCAGAAAGCCGTATGACAACTCGTCACCACCACGTGCACAGTTGATCACGCTGTTGATTGTCTCCAAAAAAGTTAATTGCTTCTGTTTTGCATTCTAATGGAGGCCTCACAAAATGCTGACTAAAAACACAATGTGTTTTTTTAAACCTCTGTGTTGTATTTGTATTTGTGTTTATGTCAATGTTGTATCATGTTTTTTTCCAACCATAAACATTTACTGCTTAGGTAAATGGCTTTCATTCAAATTTGGCAGTGTCCTAAAACCTTTGCACAGTACTGTAAGTGTCCACCATCTGTGTTTGTGAACCTGTTTACGTATGTTTGTATGAATGTGTTTTTTCTACATTTGTGAGTTTTTCTAGAAGGTTTCATTTACAAGCTGAAATGTGTAATTCAAGTCTTTTATGCCCCGTGGCTGCATTTGATGCATCCGACAAGTGAGGAGGATCATACATTTCACATGGCATTCCTATGCCTTAAACCAGTTATTTGTATATAGGAAACTAAAACACTTAGTGAGTCATACCATTTCATATGTATCCATGAGCAATTTATGATGGCCGTTAAACAGTTCTGGTTGTATGTACGCATGTTTGTTTGCATGTATGTTTGAGGAATGCTCTCTCACATGGTCGATGCATTTAATACTCACGGATGTAGCAACAAACACTTGAATGGCTTGCCCACCATTTCATAATGTTTTGCTAATGATCAACAAAGCTAGGAAAACACTTTGAATGAAGATAATTTTAACTGCTTAGATTATTGATGAACCACCAATGGCCTTGATTTTCTATGCATATGTGTTTGAATGTACATGGGAGCCTGACTTTATATATAATTATGGTTGCAGAATCTGATCAATGATTGATTGACAAGCCAAACCTAGAGTTGGGCTTGAGTTAAGAGCTGTGCTTGAAATGAAATAGGTGGCACCACTTATTTTTGTTTCTGTTTGTACCAGTACTATTTTATATTTATGTACTGGATTTTAACAGTACTTCAGAATAGTAGATTATTTATGTGTTGAAGAAAATATTAGCCAAATTATTATTGATATGTCTGTATCAACTTTGAGTTTTTAGGTTTGGCTTTCAGTTTACGTCCATTTTTTTGTTTTGGCATCCATAGTCCTCCATCTATTGCACCTGCAAATCTGCAGTCCCTGCGAGACACTAGTAATTGGTCTTGGCTTATTCCTAAAAGATTTGGTCTACGGACATGGTTTTCAAGATTGATAGTTTCGCATGGACCAGGTGCAACCTTTTGTAGGCTGAAATGGGCTGCTCAAATTCTGAGGCACAGCAAAGCCAAATTATATGTACATGCCCTAGTTATGGTACTCATGTGCCCATTGGAATGAGAAACTATTTTTCAACATTATAATTATAGCGAAGTTGATAGCGCAAGACCCTTGCACCGCCAGGGTTGTTGGTTTGATTCCCATAGGGTTAGGGGCAGTAAAAAAGTATGAAGATGCACACACTACTGTGAGTCATATAAGGTATATTATTGCCCTCAAAGTAGCCTGGTTTAAGTTGCTGCACCCATTCTTCCACATCAGCCTATCAAATTCAAATAACTTGCTTTACGTATTAGTTAGTCTGCACCAGTTTGTGGGCTTTAGGCATTAGGCATATAAATTGCTGTAAAAATCAGTTGGATTCCTCAGCTGTCAACATCTCAGTTGATCACTAATAAGTCACTTTATGTAAAAAAAAACTATGATGTAAAAATGTAGGGTCTGCAGCAACAACTAAAGACAGATGAAATACCTAAAAACAAAATGGATGCTGTGGATGACATTGGTTCACAGCACTACTACTCATCTAGCACTACTGTGTCCTATCTACACAGTAGTCAGAGTAAATGAATGCAACAGCAAGACTGCACCCCAGGCTACTACAGCCATTTCCAAATGGCCAGTCAGGACGAGCAGAGAGGAGAGAGATGGCTTTAGAAAGATAGAGAAAAACAGAGCTGGTAAAAGAGACCGGTGAGACTTTTATCTCTCGAAAGAGATAAATCATTATAGATCAACATTATAGATCATACATTTCCGATGTGGGCTCTTGTATAACTTCCATTACTGTGTGTGCATTTTACAGGGATGTTATTTGATTTCAAGTTCAATAAAGTTGACAATGCAATTAACATTGGACTCTATTAAATAGTGCCTTTCACAGCCAGCTATGGTACATCCCTTTTTTATTGTGAATATAGTGCACTTGAAAGTAGTGCAGTGGGCAGGGAACTTGAGACACCGCACTGGTTATGTTTCATTAAATGTTTAACCAAGCTACAAATGAACCAGCCTCCTCCAATATGTGGTCAGCAGGAAGGATATGACAATGACTTTTAGATTGGATAGTAGTAATAACTATAATTTTTTTAAATTTAGCTTAGGAAGTTGCAATTCATGGAAGGTGAAATGGGCCAAATTTAAAATTTGGTCTGTCTTGAGTAGCCATAAAAATATAATTCTAGTGTACCCATCTATTACCAGTCAAAATGCTAGTCGGTATACAGTATAACCCTTCTAGGTATTATATTTTTTATGGAAGTAGCTACAGAAAAGGTAAGACCAAAGAAACTAAATTAAGTGTTCTCTGTTCAGGTCCAAGTCGGTGTGCCCCTCAAGCATCTCCAACCAGATCGCCACAAGGCCCAGGGGTAAGTCTGTCACACAAAGCAGGTACTGTTAAAATAGTCAGACATGATCAACCATGGATGAGTCATCGATAGTTCCCTGATGGCATGGTCAGCTTCCCACAGCTCCAAAATGTCCCTCGAGCACCACTTAATCTAAAATATACATTGGTGTCAAATTATCTGTTGTGATCATTTTTGGTTACACACTGGAGTTAGCATATTGGCACTGTCAGACTCCATCAATTGAAACTAACTAGCATTTTGTACCAAGCTAATGTAATACTGCATTAGTTGTTACAAGCTTGAAATGGTTTGGTTTAGCAAAGAGATTTTTCAACTGATGTGCATTTTGCGGTACTATCTCTAATCTCGAATCAACCAGAAATTTATCTTCTAAACATCTGTGTCCATTTGGATTTTAGGAAATGGTCTTTTTTTCCAATAAATGTTTTGAATTGATTGTGACAAGTAAGAGTCCAATGCAAAATGCTACAAGTCATGATGTCACCTGTCTCCAGTGAAAGGTTTGAAAAAGGGACAAAATGGTGTGTGAGCTTGAGCTACGGCTCTCACACTGAAAGGGGCTATCAGTGAGGGGCCAGGACCTATGATGCAGCTCTCTTCAAGGGATAAGGCCAGGAACATGGCTGCCGACACACACATAATACATGGCCGTATAATGAGGTGCCTTGGTCTATTTTTTTTTTTTAGCTAAACATACTATATAATATAAATTTTATTGCATATACAATGGCTCTCAAAAGTATTCACCCCCACTGGACCTGTCTACGTTTTAATGTGTTACCACCTGACCTTTTGCCCTTTTCGCCTGGGTACTCAGTTTTTAAGGATAGCCTGTTTTAGACCGATTTCTTAATAACTGATCTACTGTATTTCTTAATAACATAATTTACTGTGATTTGGAGGATATTCAATTCCTAGGAAATGTTCTTATGTTCTACCCTGATTGGTGCTTTTGAAGAACCTTATTCTGGATTCAGAACCTTATTCTTATTCAGCTTAATTGAACAAAAACTAATTACATGACTTCTGAAGAGAATTGGTTGCACCATAGCTTATTCAGGTGAATCATAGCAAAATTGGTGAGTACTGTTGTGGAAATTAGGTTTCCACAACACTTTTGCAATGAATTATTTTCTGTTCTCTATTTACAATTAACTTAGAACAATTAGCAGATTTTATTTTTCACTGTTTAATGTTTGGCCTAGCCCAGTGGTTCCCAAAGTGTGGGGTTTGGCAGGGGGAAAGGTAGATTAGTGATCTACTAAAGAGAGAATTAGTTGGATTCTCACATTCAATTGAACCATCTCATTTGATTATAGGTTATAATCATAACTTGGCAGCAGTACATTCCTTCTCTTGACATCATAATTGGCAGCTTTCTGTAATAGCTCATACATTCTAACAATTGACCCTCTGTGAGTTGACACAGGCCTCAGACACCAGGCTGAGTCAATGCTGGCGGCTATACCTGCTCTTATCTTCCTTTAATCTGTGAAAACCATTATTAAATCAGCCTTGTGATATCACACTGTTGGCCCAAAGTTCCATCAGGCTGAAATTCCAGGGAATCTTTTTTCACACAGCTCTAATTTTCACATGTTCAGAGTGATGATTTGACCTTAAACTCTTAGAAAGTAACATTCCACACAGAACCTAAGTGGGTTCCATTCCAGATGTCTCAGGTTCTAAAAGAGCATGCAACTGGTATGGTGGCAGCAGGAATGTTAACCAGAGCTGTTGCCAAATAATTTGATTGTCAGTTTCTGTACCATAAGACAGTTCCAACATTGTTTTAGAGAATTTGTTAGTTCTCCTGACAACCACAGAACATATGTAACCACTGCCTGCAGTTTGGCATCGTAACTATCTTCAGTGGGCGAATGCTGGCCTTTGATGACCACTGTATAATTTGACAGCCCTAAAAATATTTTTTAAGTATGCTACCTCCTTACTCCCTCTCTCTATTCTATCTGCCAGCCTGTCTTTCTTTCTCTCTGTTTTTCTTCTATTTCTCGCTCTCATTCTACTTACCTTTCTTTCCCCAACAAATGAGTGTTTTTCTCTCATCATTCTCCCACCTCCTCTCTTTCTCTCACTTACTGTAAGACATATGACGACAAGCATCAGCTGAGAGCTCAACTTCACACTGGTGACACACACACATGATCCCACGCCGCGAGTCACTACAGCTTGCCGCTGTGGGTGTGAAACACACCAGACTCTACGAGGCGCTTCTGCGTGAGAGCACACACACACACACACACACACACACACACAGACACGCACAAACATAGAGAAGCAGGAGAACATGCAGAGAAGGCAATTAGTGGTGGCGTTGAGCTTGGGCATGGGCTACACTGCCAGCCTTCTCCACCTATCCTGTTTCCCCTGACAGATAATGGGAGTGACGACAACAGAGCTGTCAGCTGCTCTCTGAGATGACTTGGGCTCATTTCCCTGTTCTTCTGAAATGACCGACTTTGTACAAGCCCACGTTTGATATCAATGCTTATGTCCTTGTAATGGTGACATTGTCCCTTTATCGTAGCTTATTTGTGTGATGTCTTGTCAAGTTTGTCTCGTTGGAACTGACAGAAATGACAGGTGGATTTAAATTTGACACACATTCCTGAAACGACAACCATCTTTTTATCTGCTGCAGCTAGTGAAGCCTATGTGTTGTGGTGGTGGTGTGCCAGCTGTAGAGAATAAGGAACACCTCTCAAAAACGACATCCCTATGACCAACAGTAACATTCATACCTTATTGCGCTTTTTTTTTTACGTAGTGGTGATATATTTTGTCATATTCTTTTAATAAAGCGTAAATAGTTAATGAGAATTCTTGTTGTTTCTAGCTCTCTATGTCTCAGCTGGCAGCTACTTCACGCTACCCAACCATGAGCCACTCCACTGCTGCGTCGCCATGGCAACAGCCGTTTCCCTGTCAGCTCTATCCTTCCCCATTGGCATCGGCCCACCAGCTGTCACATGTCGTAAGATTCCACCCCCGTACCCCCTGCCATGCACATACATACACAAACACGCACAGGAATACTCCCATTGCTACTCAATCACAGACACATGAAGACACACTGAGACATGTACACGCAGACACACTGAGACAGGCACACACAGACACACTGAGACATGCACACACAGACACATGCACACACAGACACATGCACACACAGACACACTGAGACAGGCACACACAGACACACTGAGACAGGCACACACAGACACACTGAGACATGCACACACAGAAACATGCACACACAGACACACTGAGACAGGCACACACAGACACACTGAGACATGCACACACAGACACAATGAGACATGCACACACAGACACAATGAGACAGGCACACACAGACACATGCACACACAGACACACTGAGACATGCACATACAGACACACTGAGACAGGCATACACAGACACATGCACACACAGACACACTGAGACATGCACACACACAGGTATCTCACAGGTCTGCACATGACCATAACCAAAGCTATGTACAGATACTTACCTGCAGACAAGGACACACACGAGAGCACATCTTTTGTGGAAGTGCTTTTGGTCTGAGGTGCTACACAAGGTTTGCCATATATTTTGAATGAAAAGAAACATACTCTTTGACTCTGCTCTCACTTCAATGCAAAAAGGCTAATCCAATTTTCTCAAGGCATCAAATTCTTTACAAGCTGGGATTTTCCTCTTGAAAAAAAATGTAATCATTCTCTTCAGGGATTTTATTAAACACATCCTGAGCACATTACAAATGCATTCTATTCCTTTAAATTCTCATTTTGACATTGAAACCAATGAAAAATTCTATGCGAAGTTCCTCTGTCCTAGATCACATGGTGTTGAGTACACATAATACACCAGCCTTTTTCATTTATCTACAGTTGCTGCCAAGAAAATGCACTGTTGAAACATTCTTTCTAGGGGTGGCGAGAAAAGTCAATACAGTATAGTTTCAAATTTTTTTCCCCACTAGATTGTGTTGATACACTGATGCCAAGAATCTTTTTTTTTTTTATTTAAGCCATATTTCGGTACACTTTGGCATTAGCAGGCAGAGTGTTTATTTTGGAATGGACAAAGTTAGTGGCACCGAAGACTATTTGGTATAACATCCTTTGGCAAAGATAACTGAAGTAAACCATTGAACATTGCGCTCCAAACACCTTGGTAATCTGCTAAATTAGTACCAGAGTCGGCCAAGTAACCACCTTGGATTATCAAACCGTACCCACATTTGACTGTTGGTAGGGTGTTCTTTTCTTTTACCATTTACTCGTCTGTAAACATGGCGCTAAGAGCTCCAATTTTTGTTTAATCTGTCAGAAAAACAGAAGGATTTTGGCTTGTTGGGTGGGTTTGAAGTTCAATTGGGCTCTAGTATGTGTCTTTCTCAGCAGTGGGATCTTTTTGAGCTTCCTAACATTTAACCCTCTTTGATTATGTCCTGTGTGGTTGAGCACAGTTTCAATTTAAATTAATTTTAATTACAGTAGTGTTGTTGTGCGTAGTATCGCCGGCTATTGAGCAAGAATATGCCAGATCAAATTCAAATGGTCTTTTGTTTTTTTCAGTTGAAAAAACAGTATTTATTGATGTTCAAATAATATTTAATTTACTACAGTACATCCTATAAAACCCTTTTAACTCACACACTTTTACTATCCAAAACATTAAAATGGATGGATGGTTTAATGAGAAGCATCTGGAAAGGCAAAAGAATTGTGGGTCAAGCATTGTTGCTTGCTTGACTATTCATAAATCCTTGCTAAAGAGAGGAGAGTTAGGACAATTTAAGTGTTTAGCGTTTGGAAATATGCTGTAAATGAGTTTTCAACAACCACCAATAGGCCTCCACAGCTCCGTCACGTACAGTAGCCTATACACATGGCGTCACTGTGGTTCTGCAGAATGAATGAGTCATGTGTTCCACTTGCCACCATTGCAGTACCTGGGTGGTGTGATGCAGCTTCTGGTTCCTTTTTACTGATCCAAACGTGCTCTCTGGGATAGCCAAACACTTTTATCATTTTGTACCCCAGTCCTAATCTATACAGTCATATTACTTTATATCCAACATCTCTAGTATGCTTTTCGATCTGCATTTTCCTAAAGATTCACCGCCAATTAGCCTTCAACAAAGGGTTCTTTATCCAGAAAATATGAAAGCAGATTTAATGGTTCACAGCTGAATTCTGATGGTGAAGTAACTGTGTTGCATTATGCTGACGTGAGCCATCAGCCTTTCATCTGGACGACTAGCGTCATGAGGCCCGGTAGTTCTGAGGCAGGTCCTAGAAATCAGGTCTTCCTAAGATCCAACAGGAAACCAAGGAAATGAGAGCGAGCATACCTAAGATCGAACAGGATATCAGATAAGATGCAATATTAGATTAGATTAAACTTTGTCATTGAACAGTATGAGTACAGTACAACAAAATGCAGTTAGCTTCTAACCAGAAGTACAAATAGAAGAGGGCAGGAAATGTACAGGTATTAAGTAAAGTGTATGTTACAAGTGGAATGTATAGTGCAATGAAGGGAAATACAGTGCAAAAAGGCAATTCTAAATGAGAAATGAAGGCAAATAGGGGAAGACAGAAAATTTACAAATTTATAAGTATTATGTATATGTATGTGCAAGTGGGAATGAGTAGTTGTGCGATGAGGCAAATGCAAGTACAAATGGCAATTCTGACAGTACAATCAAGCAAGTTGGAGGTGTAAGGTAGTCTGTGCAACTGAAATGCAGGGATAGCAGCAATGAGGTTTCCGAGGTGGACAAGTAGTACAAGGGAGTAGTGCAACAAGGTCCCTGAGAGGCAGTACTAAGCGGTGGGCAGGTGGGTATGGTTAGTAATGGGATGGGTCACAGAGTTCAGCAGAGTTACAGTAGATGGGAAGAAGCTATGCTGCTGTGGGAACAAAGAGACCTGTACCGCCTGCCTGATGGTTGGAGGGCAAAGAGTTTGTGGCATGGGTGTGATGGGTGAAGGGTCTCTGATGACGCCGCGTGCCCTGCGCAGACACCGCTTGCGCTGAAGGTCCATGATGGTTGGGAGCTGGGCACCAGTGATGTGCTGGGCGGTTTTCACCACCCGTTCGTCTAAATGCTCTTGGAAATTCACAAGGATCTGGGAAGACAAGCGGGCCTTCTTCAACCTCCTCAAAAAGTACAGGCGCTGCTGTGCCTTTTTGACCACTGTTGAGGTGTTGAGGGTCCAGGAGAGGTCCTCGGAGATGTGGACACCCAGGAATTTGAAGCTGGACACACGCTCTACCTTAGTGCCATCGATGAGAACTGGGGCGTGACTGCAGCCTCTAGACTTCCTGTAATCCACAATGAGCTCCTTGGTCTTCTTTGCACTGAGGGCCAAGTTGTTATCAGCACACCATGCCACTGGGCACTTGACCTCCTCTCTGTAGGTTGACTCGTCATTGTCACTGATCAGGCCTACCACCGTGATGTCGTCAATATGGCAGTAAGCCAGTGACTTTACTGTTATAGCATTCAGAATTGGTGATTTGTCAATTCAGTGCCAATGCTGTTCATCTTAACACCCCAGGGCAAGACTAGAATCAATCATAGGATCTACTGAAGTATACTGAAGAGATTAGTCTTTAGTAAAGGCCTAAAGGTTGAGACTAAGTCTGCCTTTTTCTCACATGGATTGGCAGATCATTCCACAAAAATTGAGCTCTACTGAAACCCTACATCTTGTTGTTTCTTTTGAAGTTCTAGGAACAGTGGGCAGGCCTACATCTTTAGGCCTTGAAGTACAGCAGAACAACATTCAGAGAGATAAGAAAGAATAATTTAATCCTTTGTAAATTTGCTGTAAAACTTTGAAGTCAGCCCTAGCCTTAACAGGAAGACAGTGTAGCTTCACTGGAGTTATATGATCAAATGTTTTGGTTCCAATCAAGATTCTAGCAGCCCTATAGCAGTCTTATTTAGCCAGCTAGCAGCCCTATAGCAGTCTTATTTAGCCAGCTAGCAGCCCTATAGCAGTCTTATTTAGCCAGCTAGCAGCCCTATAGCAGTCTTATTTAGCACTAGTGTATATATGGATAGTCAGAGATTAGAGCAGTGCAATAGTTTAATCTTGAAGAAACAAAAGCGTGGATAAGGTTTGCATTTTTTAAAAATATGCAAACTCAGGAATAGTCTGTAATTTGCTTTCTAATGGTCATTGAATGTTTTTTGTTTGTTTGCCTTGCAACTGTATCTATTTTTTAAATTGTATTCTCCTGAATCATGTTGAAAAAGTAGTCTGATTGAACAGCATTGAATGCTTTTAAATACTGCACAGTTCTGTCTTTCCAGGCAAGCTGGAATACTTCCAATATTATGTTGTTGTACTTGATACACATTGAGTAAAGTACAGGGTCAAATCCTAAATGAGACACTTGCCTATTCCCCTTAAGTGCATAGTGGTCTGGTCAAAAGTAATGTGCTATAAGAGGAGTAGAGTGCACTATATGAGGATAAGAGTCACAGAGATCCTTTGAAATTATTCTGAAAGTATATGTAATTCTATGAATTTCAGATGCAGCTTCTGTCTAACAACTTTAGGAAATATGTCTTCAGGGCATGATATCTGTACATGGCTGATAAGGCTTTTGGTCTTTCTCTCTAACTCCCTTTATCCTTATTTTGTGTTTTGTATTTTATATTATTTTACAATGCTTCTTACGTTTCTTTCCCGCTCTCTCTCTGTTTTGTGTCAGGAGTGCCCAGCTGTCAGCCACATTGCCCACCTAGAGGTGGGGTCCTCTGGGGATGGATCCCCTGGGGATGGCCTCTCTGGTTCAGCATTGGCCTGCGATGGCCCCTCTGAGCTCCAGGAGCTAGCATTCACCCCCGTCCATGCCCCCGTCATCACCATGGGAATGCATGCCACAACCAAGTGAGCACTGTCTGGGGGCTGGTGTCCTCATCACAGCCATCGGTTTCACACATCGTTCCCTTTACTGCTGTACATGTCTTTCAGAAGACCCGCAGGATAATGAGTAAAGGATTGATGGGTCCTTAAAGTCCTTGAAATTGCCATTACAAGGATGTATGATGGGAAAAAATTGCATAAACGGCAGAACAAAATGTTTGATAACCGTGACCCTTCAAAGCTTACTACAGCTGCTGGTAATGTATCTCAAGTGTTGTTGTATCTTTGAAAGGCCTCTGTTGCTGGTAATGCAGTTCTACACTAGTCTTTCTGCCCTGTTACTTTACGACTATGATTAGCCACTCACATCTGAGCGGGCTTGGATGGTGTTTGCGGTTGATACTTGCAGTTTTAACTCGTGTGATGAAAGGCTGTCAAATTCCAGCCGGCCATGCATCGTTGCTTTAAACATTAAACACATCTCAAACGCTCTCCTTGTTTTATCTGCCATAATATCTCCATCTAAAGGCTTGGGCAGCGTTCTATTACACCTCAATACCCTTCTGTCTCACCGTATACCCAGAGATTGATGGGTGTGCTGGTTGGTCTAATGTGTATAGTTAATAGTGCATGGTGGACAGTTTACAGTAGATATAATATTAAGTTGGCAACACATTTGCAGTGGTAGGATTCCAAGAATAGTGCCTCATGGAACTATTTGAAATATATGACATTCTGCAGTATATCATTTATTTAATTACTGTTTGGGATTATTCAGTGGAGAAAGATATTATCTGCTGAGTAAGTTTGCCATGCAGTATTCATTTCAGATGTAATTCTCAACCAAAAGTAACATCTTAATTCAGCCTTGATTTGATTAATATTCAGCCACTGTCATTTCAAAGGATTTCAATCTAGTACACGGATGTGATTATTTAAATTACATTTAAAGGTGCTAAACATTAGTGCTATCTCCTTCATGTGTGTGGCAGACGTTAGAGCATCTCACCAGTAACTGAAAGGTTGCTAGATCGAGTTCCACAGCTATCTAGGTGAAAAGTCTGTAGTTTTGTCCTTGAGCAAGTCAGTTAATCCTAATTTCTCCTGTATGTGGTTCTGAAAAAGTGTCTGTTAAATTACTCAACCTAAAAAATGAACATGTGGATGATGGGTGAATTACAAGAACATTACAAGAACATAAATGTTCTTCTCCACTGCTCCATAACATAATGGAGAGGCTTTGACAAACACGAGTGTGGAGTCCCAGACATCAAGTTTCATCGAACCACCTCTGTTTAACCCACAAATGGGATGTCCTTTTTAGTTGCATGATGGTCTCAAGATAAAATTCTATTGGTTAACATTGAGTAGTTCCCTGTACATTCCTGGTCTAGTTTGAGTCTGGTTCTGGGGACCTTACTAGGATGTTCATAGAAAGTGGTACCATGCTCCCTTTGAAGGTTTTGTCACATGATGGTCCCA
The DNA here is from genome assembly GCA_016801175.1 of Esox masquinongy. NCBI lineage: Eukaryota > Metazoa > Chordata > Actinopteri > Esociformes > Esocidae > Esox > Esox masquinongy. The sequence goes on from JACXGI010003670.1 coordinate 34,410, forward strand.
GGTGTCTGAAACCATTATGTAAAATGTAATTACCTTTTTTGCAGTACATTGTGCAGCTAAAATATTTTATTTTTCAAATCACTGACAATAGGATAACATTTGACATGATTACATAGTACCAACTTTTCAATATGACCCCTTTTTAGATAACAACCCCTGGATTTGGAATATGCTAAAGAACTTTGCTGCATTAAAAAGTCTGTAGAATTCCAGAGGTCTGCTATACATTCATTACTGTATCTATGATATATCTTCTCTGCCCTCAGAGGAAAGGGTGCCAATCTGACTCATCGTTGATTTAATTTACTTACTTCAGCAATGTGAGGATTTTTTAAGGATAGTATCTGATGTTTTTTGGCATATTATTCAGTTGAAATCTTGCTCCTGAATCACAATGTTCCATACTGTATAAAATGTTTTCTTAACTGTAACTTTAAGAGAGCTGAGAAATACTTTGAACTGAAAAGTGCAGGGATACAGATGTATTCCTTCGCTGACATACATTTTGTGGTGTAGCAAGTAGATTGGAATGTTGTCAAACAAAATGTGAAGAAAAGTAATGGATTTAAATATTTAAAAGTGCTATATTAAAGGCCCTGTTTGTATGGTATCCCATGGCCAAAAGTGGTAAATCGTTCAGTGGCTCACCAAGCAAGATCTTGATGGCTTTGGGAAGGATAAGGTCCAAAAAATGGTGATCTTCATGGTGAAGATCACAACAGAAAGACTATGATAGAATTTCCTAGTTCCTGAAAATCCAATTGGCGATGTCCCCTGGTCAACCAGGAAGTGAACCAAACGTCCCGGAGACCAGGACATAACCTCCCAAGAATGTTGTAATATGTATTGAATGGTGTTCCCCAAGGGTTTCTGGACGAAAGTAGTGCATTATAGTATAGCGAGTAGGATACAATTGAGCTGGCCGTCTGCTCCTTTTTTGCAGATCTTCCTCTATGAGTTCCAGAGGATCCCTGGCACACCTCTACTCGGCTGGTTTCCCCAACATCACAGACCTCAGCGGGCTGGTGGCTGAAGTGCTTGACCCGACAGAACCAGTCAACTTTGACCCTCAGAAAGAGGAGGCAGATCCCCTCCAGGGCAATGTGCTCCTGCTGCAGTTTCTGGCATTTTCCAGGTGAACCCACAGTTGTCCGGTCATGTTTGTGGATCAATGGCACCATGCATAAACATTGCTGATGTAGCGTAGCCTGGAGACTAGGCTGAGATATACAAGATCTATTGTCTTGTACTGTGAATTGTCTTTCAAAGTTCTTTGAGAAGAAATACAGTATTGATTTGCCATGTGCATGCTGAAAACAATACAAATATAAGGCTGAATTCTAACTTCCACTTCAGTTTAATCCTCAATTTGTCCTGCATTGATGTCAATGGCAGACTAATGTCGCATTTCATTGGAGACTTACCAAGACACAAGTGTGTTTCCAGTGTTTTATATTAATGTAAACTGTAGTGCAATGTTACCGTTTACAGTGTGACATAATAATTTGGAGATGCAGAATTTCACTATATATTGAACCAAAGGTCAATTGTCTTACCCCCAAGAAAATGTGACATCACGTTTTATAAATAGGTCTGTTGGTGCTTGTGGCAGAACATTTTCTTGTTCATTTTTTCCAGTGTGTCTCTTCTGAGTATATTAGTATGAGGCATTTATGTTTTGCTGTGCAAAGTGATTGAATTCAATGTTTGATCACCAGTGTTGGGGGGGGCGTTGCAGTAACAATACTTTCTGCAGTGAAGAGTACCATAATGGAATACGGTTCCAATTCTATTGATTATTGTAGATTTACTGTTCAAAGACTTCTCATGTTACTACATTACTACTTGCCTGCCCGGATTTTGTTTATTCATAAACTTCGCTTTTGTTTACCCAGTCCTGAGTTAACTGCACTGCACACGTGGGCAGAAGTGGCAGGGAACAAGATTACTGTGTTGCATTATTCTACCTAAAACTATTGACTGCTTTTCAAATGACTAGTTGGCACAAAATCCCAGCAAACTACTGAGACGTTGGTGGGTAGGGCAACAAATTGGTTGGGTGTTTAAGTAAGTTAGCTGACTAGATAATGAATACTGAAAGTATCTCCTAACCTTATATCTTTTTGTTTATGTCTCCGCTGGTACAATAAGTACTTTGTTGTTATTAGTGTGGTTTATTTCTTTTTGATCTCATACCTAGAAATATTGCACTGCTACAGTAATGTGACAATAGCAAGAATTTATTACTTTTAGACCATTTTTTAAGTGATTGATGTGTTATCTGTGGTTTTATTTAGTTTTTTTATTGTGGTGCAGCATGACGTGTTCTACAAAAAATATTTGTAATTCATGATATGCTGTACATAAACCATAATTTAGCCTACTTTTCTTATTTCTTTTGATTGACCAAGAAAATATCCATTTAGTAGCACTTCAACGTTTTTTGGCGGCACCAAACAAACTATTTTTTGTTGTTTAGCCATTATTTTTAATGTTTGTGTTTTCATGTTTCCATGCGCTACAGCTGTAAAGGACAATTTTGCTGTGATATCAAATATAAATACATATTCAAATATGATGAAATCTAACCTGCAGAAAATAACCTAATCCAAACTGAAGTATGGTGGGGGAATTGTGATATTGGGGCTGTCCCTAGGAATCCTTGTTAGGATACAGGGCATCTTGGACTCTATTAAGAACCAGAAGATTTTATTGCTAAATCTGGCCTCCTCTTCCTGGAGGCTAAAACAGCATTTTCTTTAGATCTTGATCTCTAGTTATTGAAATAATTCCTCCATATCCATGTCTCACTGACCACAGAATCAAGCTTATGTGGGTTGAGCTCAAGTCAAGACCAAGACCAAGGACTAATAGATCTGGAGAGATTCTGCATGACAAATGGTCTCAGACCATTACAGTATTTGTTCTCACACTGCATAAAACATAATAGGAGTAGACTTTTGTATAACTATTGTTATCTTGGCAAGAGGAGGATTCACAAAGTACAAATTAAGCGAGCCACGCTTTTTTGAGGTTTATAATTGTGTTCAACTCACAGGAAGATGTTCAGTTTACATATTTTGAAATGAAATGTATTTCTGTTTTTATATCTGAGACCTAGGTCATTTGTTTTTGTATTCTACATCACTATGAACATTTAAAGATTTTATTGGACATGTAAAAAGTATAGAGGACATGTGAGATAAATCCAGTAGGATTTACTTTACAAAAAGTATACAACTATCACCAAGGTGTCTGTATGTATTGGAACTCAAGGGGTACAGACAACACCTCATTGATTTACCTACTGTAGGATACCCACATATCACAGTCAAAACAGAGCAGAACCCAGGAAAATGCTTTGCTTTGGTAGGCCTGCAATTTGGAGGCCACCTACTGCAACACTGTGTACTGTATGTGGCTGCCAAATACTAAACTGCCAAATACTAGTACCATCAGCCCACACCTATATTTAGGCTGACCAGTCTTGCTATGAAGGGCTGATTTTTAACAAGATTGTCACAAAAAGCTTGCTTTATATAGTAATTCATGTGGCAGCCTACTTCCAAACTTAGCACATCCCTGTAGCCTCGCCCTTCCGCAACTGTCTGGCACATTGGTAATGCTAGACAACACATTACAGTTGAAAACAAGGCTCCCCTGACATCAGACATTTTTTAGATTTGTGCTATTTTTGGGACCTCTAGCATCAGTAGCTACCTGGTTGAAAAGGTGGTTATGTTTAGCAATGTATATGAGTCCTTTGACTGGCAACCATTAACAACATGTGCAACTGACTACATGCACCCACAGCATACACTCAATAATGTCCTTGTCAAATACATCCCAGGTCCTGCATCTATTCTCCCTCTGAAATCCTGACTTTTGGGGGCTCTAGATGGATGGAGAGACACCCTCTCTGTGTGTCCTTTTTTGTTATCAGCACTGTCAACCCAAGATAAAGGCATCACGCATTCGTTGTATGGATCATTTTGCAGTTGCATTTTTGTGGCTGTAGATTTTAGTCTTCAGCACAGTTTTAAACATAACGGTGGCTTTTATGTTTGGATGATAATTAGGGACATTTTACCCTGATGGTAAAAGTTCCCAGAATTGACAGTTTAATGTATTTCACTTTACTACATTCACTTTACTGCTTGATATTATCCTTTTTTCTGTCATCTCAGCTGGACACTACTGTCAGGGTTGTAGGGCTTTCAGTGTTCAACCACTTCAACCTACTCACAAGAACTTCAGGTCCTTGGTACTTACAGCTTGCTCTGAAACAATGAGGCACAACATACTTCTTTCCAGAACAAAAGTACCTAATTAACATGATAAACGGGTACAGCAGGCAGCGGGGCAATGGCGACCAATGATCCTCTGGAATGACCGTGATAAATTCTGCTTCTCTCTCCACAACGGTGTAATTATCAATCTTATCTGTTTACTGTAAGAATGTTAATGCCAGGCTGCATCCCAAATGGCAACTTATTCCCTATATAGCAGTGTGTCCTTTATAGAGAATATAGTGGTGTTGAATTGGGACACAGGCCCGATGTCTGAAGTCACATCGATACATTAGCTTCTGCCAACCTCTTAGACACAGGAATCTCAAGGCTACATGACTGACTCCCAGGTCAGACTTTGCTCTTATTAAATTCCACTCCAATGTGGTTGTTTTGATACCGTTCGTGCTCGGCGGGCGTCTCATTGGCTGGCTCTCCCTAAACTCTTTTCCCTTATCTAATGCCCAATGATTGATTGTTAATCTGCTCTCAGGGAAATAGAGAAGGAATTGTTTTGTCTCTAATCTCACTTGCAGTTAATTTGTTTCTAGTACCGAAAACGTGAGGATAGCAGGCCAGAGTATGGGTCCAGCCGTGTTTTGGAGAGTTAAAGTTTGTGTGTATATAGTTGTAATATGCACAGAGGGTGGTCATTTTAAGGCCTTTAAAAAAGATGTAACGTTGTGGGCTCATAGTTTCCAGACTACGACGCAAACTACAATCCCCTTGCTCCAGAAGGTAGACTTCAACCCATTGTCAAAATGCTGCTACACTGAAACAAAAAGATATATCATTTTCAGTACAAGCAGGCCGACGTGTTGCGAAGACAAATAAAGAATAATAGTACCCAGGTCCATTTCGATTGTTTTTGTTTTAAAATATAATATTAATCCATCTAGTTGACATGATTTACACTTTACAAAAAAGTGACTTAGCCCTTTTAATCCCAGAACACTTGATAAAAAGGATATGTTTAGGAACAGAATATATGATAAGCCTATAACATACTTTAAATACAATTTTGTAAACAATAAATAAGGTGTTTTCAGGGATGGAATTCCATGTAGAATGATATATTAAAGTAAATATATGATGTACATTAGATTTCAAACATCTACTGTACACACCTTTATTGATAATACAAAGGCTGAAATCAAGCAAAATTATGTTAGACCTTTTTTAATTTTTAATAAGATCTTGTAACCAACAATATTTAATTGAAAAAGAAATGGATACTTTCTCTGAGAAATAATACAAAATAAACTGTCAATGCCTTGGTTGCTTAGGTGTGCTCAACCCACAACTAATACTTTGTGGAAGAACCTTTTGGTTGGATTATAGCAGTAAGTCTGTAGACTCCTCTGATCTTTCTTTTAGCAAGTCATTCCTTGGTTGATTTGGCGGCCTTTGTCATGTTGGAAGGTGAAATTCTTCTTTAACTTTAAGCTTTCTGGCAGAGGGCAGTGGGGTTCTTGCCAAAATATTTTGATATGGGGAGATATTCATTGTCCCCTTTATTCTGACCAATGCCTCGATCTCACACTTTCACACACTTTTGTTAGCTACTTGTGGATCATGGCTATCTCTGCACTATGCAGCCAAGGAAATCCTACAGGAACAGCAGGTACAAATGACCTTTGTACATTATTTGGAATGTGATTTGTTAAATGGAAACACAGTTACCGCCATTAGAAAGGGTGTTCATACTTACAATATATTTTAAACTTTAAAAAGATCTGTCATGATTTGTCTTGATTTCAGCCTTTACATAAAAGCGGTATTTTCATTATGGAGGATGGTGGATTTTATAGCCACTGTAAGCTTGAGGTCCATGTGTAGTATCAGTCTTTATTATTCCCAAACTTACAAAATGATTAACAATAAATACAGTGCTGCAAAGTATGTGAACCCTACTGGGGTGGTCATTATCTTTGTATAAAATATTAAAATAAAATACTAAACTAAACTAAATCCTAATCTAAACCCAACATCACATCATATAATTAACTCATCATATATTTTAGTATTTAGTTTTTCTAACAAAAGTGGTTTATTTAAAAAAAACATTGGTTTTGATTGTGATCAAAAAGGTCAATTTTGGATTCAGAACTCAGATGGTCAGGTGGTCTCTGGCAAAGTTAAGTAGGGCAGTTTGGGTATTTTTTGATAGCAGAGTCTTCATCCTAGCAACCCTCCCATGAACGTCATTTCAGTTCAGTGTTCTTATTGTTGAAGCATGCACAATAACCTGAGATGCAGCAAGGGAGGTCTGCAAATCTCCAGGGGCAGGGAGATTTATGTTTGTGTTGGCATTTATCTGATTTATTATTTTTCTTATGGCTCTTGGGGATATTTTGGAAGGGGGTCCACTTCTAGGCTGAGTAACTGTCATGTTAATTGCTCTCTATAAAATATCGTTATAAAATATTTGTATAGCCTTCCCCTGACTGATGTACTCTCACTACCCTCTTCCTGATGTCCTCTGAGATCTCCTTTCCTCTCGGCATGGTGTGTTTTGCATTCACCTGTATGGGTAACACCAAACTGACCAGGTTTCTAGTCACTATTTATCCTGCCCAAACTCTTTCCGACAAATTCATCCTTTCATTGGTCCATTTGGTATCCAATTATTTACTCAACTGATTATTTACTCAAACTTACGTACTTTATTTAACCACTTCAACTAGGGGTTGACTTTTTTGTACTGTACATGCACTAACTTTTTTTTGTTTTTCTACTACACATATGATTCCCTCTACACCAACATATGGAACTGGTAACTGTAAACCTGTTATGTCAGATAAAGACTGATAAAATAAAAATATTATTTATTTTTTAACACAAAAATAAATCTATAATTGCACAAACGGTTTACATACTTTCAAGCAGTACTGTATGCCTGTAGTGTATGAAGTAATGTTCAGTGTGAATTGTGTTTATGTTAGTCTTTATTAGGTAGATGACTTAGTATATAAAGTGATATTTATAGTTGTGCTCATAAGTTTGCATACCCTGGCAGAAATTGTGAACGTTTGGCATTGATTTTGAAAATATGACTGATCTTTTATTTAAGGATAATGATCATATGAAGCCATGTATTATCACATAGTTGTTTGGCTCATTTTTAAATCATAATGATAACAGAAATCACCCAAATGGCCCTGATCAAAAGTTTACATAGCCTTGATTGTTTAGCCTTGTTACAGAACAACAAGGTGACACTCACAGGTGAAAATGGTAATTAAAATGTGCATTTCCCACACCTGTGGCTTTTTAAATTGCAATTAATGTCCATGTATAAATAGTCAATGAGTTTGTTTGCTCTCATGTGGATGCACTGAGCAGGCTAGATACTGAGCCAAGGGGAGCAGAAAAGAACTGTCAAAAGACCTGCATAACAAGGTAATGGAACTTTATAAAGATGGAAAAGGATATAAAAAGATATCCAAAGCCTTGCAAATGCCAATCAGTACTGTTCAATTTTGGCAGACAATTTGCATTCATCTGCACGAAAGCTGGGCATGGGACGCTCTTGGACTTTCCAGCACGACAGTGACCCTAAGCACAAGGCCAAGTTGACCCTCCAGTGGTTACAGCAGAAAAAGGTGAAGGTTCTGGAGTGGCCATCACAGTCTCCTGACCTTAATATCATCGAGCCACTCTGGGGAGATCTCAAATGTGCGGTTCATGCAAGACGACCAAAGACTTTGCATGACCTGGAGGCATTTTGCCAAGACAAATGGGCAGCTATACCACCTGCAAGAATTCGGGGCCTCATAGACTACTATTACAAAAGACTGCATGCTGTCATTGATGCTAAAGGGGGCAATACACAGTATCAAGAACTAAGGGTATGCAGACTTTTGAACAGGGGTCAGTTCATTTTTTTCTTTGTTGCCATGTTTTGTTTTATGATTGTGCCATTCTTTTATGACCTACAGTTATATGTGAATTCCATTAGAAATAAAAGACGTGTTTTGCCTGCTCACTCATGTTTTCTTTACAAATGGTACATATATTACCAATTCTAGGGTATGCAAACTTTTGAGCACAACTGTAGTCTTAATAGTTCACAACACAGTATATTGGGTGTAGATCCTGTGAAAACAGTTTTTTTTTCATAAATAAACTTTGTAACCTGTGTTTTCTCCTTTCCTATTTGCCCACAGGATACCACAGCAGGGGGTTAGCAGCGAATGGCCAGACTCTGTCCATTTCACCTTCCAGCTTTACCGTTTCCCGCCAGTAACAACACAACGCCTGAAACTACTTGCGGCCGATAAGCAGCTGAAGAAATCCAGCGAGACCCATCCTTGTGTCCTGGCTGTCATTAACAAGGACGGAACAGTTAACTCTGGTAAGGGTTAAGCACTGTACTAAACTATAAAACTGTACCAAAAAAACTATAAAAAATGCAGCTTGGACAAATGTTGGTGAACTTGTGGACTTAGGTGCGTATATAATAGCGTAGTTCTTACTGGTTTGACTGGCTGGCTTTGCACCTGTAGACCTAGCTATGTTGTTTTTTGGGATGGTAATTATCATCATCAGTTTACTTGACATTATTTTAATTTACAAAAACATGAAATAGAACTTCTGTAATGTAAATTTTAGCCAGCATTACCCAAACCTATCTACGCCAGATTATTGCTGTTACCATGGTAACCAAAGCAATCTCAGGCGTGTTGTGTGTTTGCTGGCTACCGCGCGGACACCCCGTAGGGGTGTATACAACGGCGTCGCTGGCCATGGTGAAACCATAGATATAAGCATGGGACATTTAGTTCTATCTGACGTCTCAATAGCTCCGCAATCTTACCTGGGACCAGTTCGGAAAAGTCAAGCCACTTAACACTAGTCATGGTGGTATTTTGTGCAGCAGTAATTTGGTCCAGAAAAACGATACAAAGGAGGTTGGAAAAACTGTTCACGCATCAGCAATAGTGTAGAAATGTATGATAACACTTAACTGTACATACCATGTTTTTAATCAATGAACAAGAAAGCGAATACAGCCTAACCTTAGCTGTTGAGCTACGTAACTTTTCAGTATCAGAAGTCCGTTTGTTTTTTTAAATGAACGGTCTCAGCTAGCTTGCTACAGCATGTTGCACACAACATGTGAAATAACGCGTTTTCGTCTAAAAAACGAAATTACTGTATGTATGTGTATGTAATTTCAATAATATTTCTAACACGCAATGAAAGCACTTGATTATAGGACGCTGATTATAGACACTTAATAGTGCGTTTTTAAGTTTCAAAACATTGCGACCGCCCGCCCATTGCCTCAAAATGGTTCGGTCCAGTCCTCAGCAGTGGCACATCATGCAGGTACTGTAACTACAGTGCGTGTGTGGGAATCTGAGGGAGTGTGTCGTTGGTGGCTGACTTTAGGTAACTACTTCAAACAAAGGATATGTTAGACATTTCTTAACTTCTACCGCTCAATATAATAGGACACATTTATAACCATCACCAATCTTCATTTTCGCTGCATTCGAATTACAGGACACACTTTGTTTGCTAGCGGTCAGCTGATGTTTGCTAGCTAGCTACAGTAACATCAACCAGTGTTTGCAGCTATTTGATTTCGAGTCAATGAGAAGCTTGTAATGCAATGTATGTAGTGTTATCTGGCAAGGGGACTGTGTTCGTCTCAACCGGCACTCAATGCACATAGATAACGTGGGGTTAATCCAGTCAGTTTTTTTATGTTGGTAGGGTTCACACACACAATAGCTGAATTTGCAGAGCTACAGTAGCGAGCAAACCGATGGCGCAAACTAAAACAGTATTACAGCACTACTTTTGGTGTCCCCCTCAGGAATTGCTCTTGAGAAAAAAGCGCAACGTAATCTTCTAAAATCTATTTTTCCACTAATAGTATTTGTCCATTACAAAATATGCAAGAATCGGAATTCATAATTTGTCAAACTTTTGAGAGCTTCATGAATAATTAAGTAAATAAATGATTTACACCTCACCTATATTGCCTGATAGCATATGTTTTATTGATACAAGTGAAGTGTGTCAGTAACTTTTGCGCGCAATCTTTAGAAAAATGATAGCATTTTTTACGGTTGGTCAATAATTATTCAATGTCCCTTTTTAACAATAGCCTATTACTACCGGTAGTAGTTTCCTAATAAAATTGAAATAAAAAATTAGATGCATAACTAGTAAGCGGCATTGTGTGTTTGGGAAGTGGTGGATGCTGCATGCTGCTGCATTGTGTGTTTGGGAAGTGGTGGATTGATTTGGATGCTGCATGCTGCTTTTTATAAAATTGAATAATTTTTGCTGAGCATATTGTGTGTCAAGCTACCTACTAGGCTACCAATTATTGGCTAGCTACCAGCTTGCTAACATAACCGTAGCTATGGGTTTTAGACTTTAAAGACTTTCCATCCCTCTATCAATCCCATCTCTCATGAAAACTCAACGCAATAAAGATTGTGAAAGCAGGTTAGATGACTTGGGCTTTATTACAAGCCCTTTACTTTAGATTGTTTATTTCCTAATTCCAGTTACTAAACACTACAAATCTATAAAAACATTTCTTACTGGAGACAAATGACCAGGCGTTCAACTTGACAAATTAAATCGCAGTCCTACCATCTGGAACAGTTGATTGTATTGGCCTAGGCCCAGACGAAAGTAGCTAAGAAATTCCTCTCCTACAAGCCGAAGCTCTTCAATCAGTCAAGTCCCAAACCTGTTTTCGCGATCTCAGCAGTTGGTTTGTTGAATTAGCCTATCAATATTATCTTGACTGTTTAGTATTGTAAAAACCTCCAAGCTTTAATTTTAGAGGGAGATTATATTATAGGCTGTCAAACGTCATATGCTTGCATAATTCATTTTCTGAAATATGTACTTTTAATGTTGTAGTTAGTGAATTATTAAAAAAATATATATGTTGATATATATGTTGACTTAGTTGACATTTTTTATACAAAAAAGTTCGCCATAATTGCAAAAAATGTTCAACATTCACCGTTCGATACTACTTCCGCCCTGCTTCCACATATATAGTTTGAGGCATACATTGGATTAATTCAACGCATACACAAGACCAAACGTTCTGCAACTGCTTCTGCACTGCAATGCTGCAAGCCAGTCGCAGCATTCCATTTGAAATGAATTAACTTCCAGTGTATCACAGCGCGTTGATGCTGTAGGTCTGATCGAGGCTAAAGGAACAATACATATTGCACGCAAAGCTCAGTGTTCTTCCAGATTCGCTGCGCTTTTGGAGTAGGTACAATGGGGAAGTAATTATTATTGAAATAATGTTCTTGTCTGGATTCTGTGATTCCGTCCGCAATCTCTGCAACGTGGAAATTATAGGACCCTATGAAATGATATAGTGATATTTCAGTTTTGTTTATATGTACCTCTACCTCCCTGTGTTAATATTTTGTGGAAGCACCTTTGTGGTCTCACACCTAGACCTGGAAATATTTGTCTGTTTGGATTTTAATCAAGGCTCTCTGGGCCACTCAAGGACATGTACCTTTTTATTGCTTAGCCACTCGGCTGTAGCTTTTGCTGTGTGGTTGGTGTAGTTGTCCCAGTTTCAGCTTTCTTGCAGAGTGCTGAATATTTTTCTTAGACTGCTCCCTACAAGTCCCTGATGACGAGAAACATCTCCATAACATGATGCTGACGCAACCATGCTTCACAGTAGGGATGGTGTTCTTTGGGTTATGTGCCGAGCTGGGTTTGCATGAAATTTAATGCAGTTCATTTAGACCAAAATGTTACTGTACATTATCAGATATCACAGATGTTTTAATTACAGCTATTATTTAAATTGTTTTTCAACATGGCAAATAAAATTTATGTAAATGAATTAATTGCTAAATAGTTTACAGTGTGTGGTTTTGTAAGGCAGTTGGAGCTCACCGAATCAAATACTTAAAAACAGGCAACATAAGCAGCAGCATCTGTCTAATTTCTTAAGATTTTCTAGCTATAGACGTTTTATAATCCCAAACGCCACTACAGTTTTGATTATATTGAAGTTTGTTTTCCTGTAACTTTTGTTGTAAGGCACTCTGCTCACCACAGTCTCAGCCTTGTCTCGTCATCAACACTGGAAATTAATAATCTTTAGCTAAATGGTCGAGAGAAAGTTTTGGATATTTTTTTTTACGTCTTTCAGGCCATAAATTTGTGTATTCGTGACCCTCCACTCATCATTATGCTGTAAACACATTATTGCCACCAGTCCATCTGTTCAGTAGACCATCACAGACATATATTGCTTTGAATTGGGATGTTTTTCTTGTCATTTGTATCTCTGTTATAATGTCTCTCTTCCCAGGCTCTCCAGGGCTTCAGCTGCAGTTTTGTGTGGATGGGGCTTTCCTGAAGCCGAGTGAGAGGCGCTGGTTCCTGCGGTACCTGGCCCACCACACGCTGCTGATAGATGTATGGGACAGCAATTCACTGCTGCTCATTGGCTCAACAGCCCTGGAGCTTAAGGTACAGTAAGAAAGAGGTTATAGTTCAAAGCCCATTATCTTTCCCTCACAGGGATAGCACTATACAAGTAGATTTGAACCTTAAAAGTAAAGTTACTGGGGATTGTTCAACACTTTCAAAATAACTTGTGTGTGGTGCTAGAAGAATTCTTCTGACTTTACAGTTAGCAGAGAAGTAGAGGAAGACTCAAAAAATTGTTTGGTCTCTAGCTTGAAGGGCTCTGGAGACACTTTTTTTCTGTTTATGCTTATAACTATTTTACAAATGTATGCAGATTTATGTCATCATAGATGATACATGCTTATGTATTTTAATTTGGGATTGTCTAAACATGTGAAACACAAGTTGATTTGGTGTCTAGCTTGAACGATTCAAGATATACTATTTTAGGGTAAATGTATGTAAATAATGCAAATGTATGCAAATTTTAATTGTCATAGTCTAAACAGATTTGCGCATTTTAAGTAGGGATAGCCTAACTATGTGGAACAAAGTTGAATTGGTCTCTGTAGCTTACATGGTTCAATAGATGCTGTTAGTGTCCCATTAAAGTCAATAAAGAAATCCTATTGAAGAAATCCTATTTAAGTCAATGGATGTTTTAAAAGTTTAATATTTAAAGCATAAAAAATACCAGTGTTTTTTGCAAGCAACTTCTAAACGCACTTGAACGTTTTAAAGTTTGAATGGTGCCTCTAGTTTAAATGCTGTTGGAGGAGGAGTGTGCTAACTGATGAAAAGGGTGAACGATGTTTAACGAGGAGCGCATTGATACCTCTTGAATGCATAACAACATGCCACTATGAATGACCAGAGCACTGATGTTGTATCAAGGTGCTTTCTTAGGTTGAGTGGCTTTTCAGTGGGTATGCAAAGACGTTTTGCGTGGGATGTCTTCAGGCGGAAGCTCCTGTTTGCCACAGAACTGCTGTCTTCAAAATCGTGAGGGAAGTAGCTAACATTAGTGTAACTGTAGCATCTTAGACAATTTTCAGCTTTGCAAAAAAGTCAGCTATCTGCAATTAAAGTTTTGACTTTAAAATTGAGTGATGACTTATAAACTTTTGCAATGTTGGATGATTGTAAGATTCTTTTGGCCTGTGTTTCCCGGACAGCGGAGGATGCTTGTTAAAATACTGTTTTCAATAGCCTGTATGTAGATACACCAAAATTTCTCTTTTCTTCAGGACATTGTTTCAACAGGAGTTATAATTGCTTCACTGATTTGAGTTTGTAAATAGTAAATAGCACACTTCTCTTAAAGAAGAATTACCTTTAATTTTCTTCATTTTCTGCAGTGTTGCAAACTGGCATATGGACCTAACAATTCTCTGGAAAATATTTTCCAATCAGAAAGAATGCGCTGTTGAACCGAACTCAAAAAGCATGTGTGGTGAGGTTTCTTTAAATATAACATCCAGTAGAAATTTTAATGCTAGGAGACCAAACTGTCATTAAAAATTGCTGCTCTAATTCAGTTGTATGGCAGATGCCAGCTTCTGAAAGCATAGCCAATTAGGCGTAGGCTGTAGTACCTCAGTATTTTATGTACCTACTTTTTTTACTACAATTAATTGATATACAATTTGTGATTAAGGCCCAGCTTCAATGCAGAAAATTCTTGTGAACTCGGGGCAGTCGCTGTTTATCCCGGAATCCTTACATGTCGGAAGAAACAAACTTCTAGCTGGATTGAGCACACAGACGCCTAGGCTGCCACAAGGAACTCCTACCGTGCGACAAGCCATATTTAGTTGCTAACCGCTCAAATCCAGATGCTGGCCAATTTCCCTGGACCATCCCAGGATCCCGGGCTAATCAGTGAGCAGGATTCAACCCCTGGTCTCTCAAACTGACAGTGATTTCGCTGTGTCATTCAGGTGCCCCTGCACTGAATCAGAAGAAACATTTAAATGATTGACAAGATGAAATAAAAATGAGAAAGAATGCGAAAAGAAAGCATTTGATTGTTGTTTGATCCTTCATTACAAATGTCATTAATAAATAAAATGAAATAATTTTATTCAAAAACGTGCTTGCCACAAACGTGGCACCCTGCATTTAGTACTTTATGAATCCTCCCTTGGCCAAGAGTCCTCTCCTGATTTTAATGAGGTGAGAGAACACATAGGAAGGATTTTGATACCATTCCTCTGTACCAAAACTCTCCTGATCCTTCAGAGTCCTTGGTCCTTGCTTGTGGACTCTCCTCTTCAGCTCACTCTACAGGTTTTCAATGGGTTTAAGGTCAGGGGACTGTATCGGCCACCTGTCCTGTGTCAGTTCCCTGTGTCTCCGTTACGCTGGTGGCAGATGCAGGCACAGCCCCAGGCTGGAGACGAAAGACTGGCCAAGGTGTTTGGTGGTTCCCTCTCACCTTTGCCCAGGTCTGTCATGTAGGGCACCTTCCAGGTTCCATTGAAGAGCACCAACCAGCTGACGAAGGCCGTCACCAGCAGAGCCGTTCCTGGCAGGAAGAAGCAGAGAGGTGAATCCTCCTGACCAGGTGTCCACAGACCCATAGGGACATAATGCGGGTACAGACACCATGGGAGAAGCTGCAGAGGTCACGTCAGCAATGGTGGCCAAAGGGACAGTGGCACCTCCGGCCACGCCACTAGACACAGAGGGACATCATGCTGCTGAGACGGTGGCTGGAGCTGCAGCCGACAAGCCTGCCCGGCAGAGCCCAATAAACTGCCCGGTGTCCCAAAGTCAAGCAGGCCAGAGCCCCAGACGTGTCCCAGCAACAGCTGGTGCCTTCAAAGGGGCGTGGTCCGACGCTTAGGGGGGGAAATGTGGTGCAAACGTGCTGCTACCTATTGGGACGTCCTCAGTGGAGGAATTTAAGGGCTCCCAAGGGCCTACCTCGAGGGCCGAGGCCAGGGAAAAGGAACTAGAGGCTGCAGAGGCCTTACGCAATGCTAAACCAAGCCATGCACATCTCACCACTGCACTGCCGCAGAGACGTAGCAGCCAGGTGAAGGACCGCCAAGAGATGGAGGGTGCAGGGGTCACTGAGACTACCGCACCTCACACAATTCACCCCAAACCCCCACCAGAAGGATGCCCTGAAGACAACGCAGCCAACGCATGAGAGTGGTTTGTGTGCTCTGTATTTTGCCTGGTCTTCCTCGTTATACTTTAATAAAATGCCCTCCAGGGCCCTAAACACCTGTCCTGTGTCTGTTCCCTGTGTCTTGCCCTGTTACAATATATACACTATTCTCATTTGTATTTGTTTGCATAAGTCCTCATGTCATCTCCGAAGGCCTAGAAGGCCCTGATGGTTCCCCACTGCTACCTCTGTGCAGTAGTGTGACCTTTATGTTAAATTCATTATTTTTGTGAAAGTATTGTATATGAATATTTAAGGCCAGAGCAGTGACAGTCCAGTCTGGGACTTTTTTTTTTATTTTATTGTCTCTGATTGCATTGCTTCTTTTGTTTTTTTGTTTTTTTTCTTCTTAAATTTTTTTTTGTGCTGTGTCTGAACTCTCTCCTGCCTTTCCTGTCTGTGTCTAGAATACTGTATGTTGCATCAGTGGTTCGCCTTCTGTTGTCGCTAACACGCGCTAACATGTCTGCTCAAAGCATATGTTCATTTTTCTCGTGTCGTGTCTTTGAATTCACAGATGCCTTATTGTGTCTCTGAAAACACCCCTGTGTCTCTGTCTCCAAGCAGCATATGTTACGTCAGGGCCGCCTGGCAGTGCAGGCCACTTATGAGCTGGAGGTCATCACCACAGAGTATATGGGCGAAGGTGTGCAACTGAGCCTGCATCAGGCCCCCACCCCCATCAGTGTCTTCACCACAGTCAAGGGCCGGCTGCACCTTCGCCTGGGCAACGTGGGTAGGAACAGCAGCACTGCATTTATTATTACAGTAAATATATCTGTCCGTCATGATTTGTCTCACCTTTTTTAGTAGCAATTTTGATTAATTGTGTAATATTAGAAGCTGTAAGAAGGGCAATGCAATCAAAATGCAGTGAACTTGAGAAGTCACAGCCCAAAGTGATGTGTAAGAGGTCTTGTTTTTGTCACAAATTTAATAGCAGAATTATAGTGTGTCTGGTGCCTGCAGGCAAGACCTTGGGGCAATAATTTACAGAATATCACCATAATCCAACACAGGCAAAAAAAAGTGACTGCATCAAGCTTTTGTATAGCTTGAAATAAAAATCAAGACTTGTTCCTAAAATAAAAGTCCAGCTTGAGTTTGATTTGTAGTAAGCTGTTAAGTGTGGGGCTTAACTGTTTTTCATCAAAGTGAAATACTAAGTAATTGTATGATGACAACGTGCAATTACAAGCACATTTGGTGTTAGGAATGTCCATAAGATAATCATTATAAATCATCTGGTCAACTCCCATCTCTCTCAACCCACAACGTACAACCCCGTTTCCAAAAAAGTTGGGACGCTGCATAAAATGCAAATAAAAACAGAATGCAACGATGTGATGTGATTTATCCCTATATTTAATTTAAAATAGTACAAAGACAGCATATCTATTGTTGAAACTGAGAAATGTTATAGTTTTTGGAATAATACATGACCATTTTGAATTTGATGCCAGCAACACATGTCAAAAGTGTTGGGACAGGGACATGTTTACCACTGAGTTGCATCACCTCTTCTTTTAACAATACTCTGTACTGTGTTTGGAAACTGAGGAGACCAATAGCTGTAGTTCTGAAAGTGGAGTGTTGTCCCATTCTTGCTTGATATAGGATTGCAGCTGCTCAACAGTTCGGGGTCTCCTTTGCTGTATTTGTCATTTCATAATGTGCCAATAGATTTCTGTCATGTTTTCAATAGATGACAGGTCAGTTTAGCACCCAGACTCTTACTACAGAGCCAAGCTGTTGTAACACGTGTAGAATGTGGTTTGGCATTGTCCTGCTAAAATAAGCAAGGCCTTCCCTGAAAAAGACTTTGTCTGGATGGCAGCATATGTTGCTCCAAAACCTGTATATGTTTTTCAGCATTTATGGTGCTCTCACAGATGTACAAGTCACCCATGCCATGTGCACTAATGCACCCCCATACCATCATGGATGCTGGCTTTTGCACTGTGCACTGATAACAAGCCGGATGGTCCCACTCCTCTTTAGCCCGGAGGACACCGTGTCCATGATTCCCAAAAAATGTTCACATTTTGATTTGTCAGACCACAGGACAGTTTTCCACTCATCTAAAATGAGCTCTGGCCCAGAGAAGGTGGCAGCATTTCTGGATCTTGTTTATATATGGTTTCTGCTTTGCATGGTAGAGTTTTAACTTGAATTTGTGGATGCAGCGACGTACTGTGTTCATCGACAATGGTTTTTGGAAGTGTTCCTGACCCCATGTAGTGATTTCCACTACGGAGTTGTCTGTTTTTAACGCAGTGCCGTCTGAGGGCCCGAAGACTGCCATCCAATATTGGTTTTCGCCCTTGTCCCTTGCATACAGAGTTCAACAGATTCTCTGAACCTTTAAATTATATTGTGTACTGTAGATGATGAGATCCCCAAACTTCACAATTTTACTTTGTGATCCGTTGTTCTTGAATTGTTGCCCTATTTGCCCTGTGCAGTCTTTCACAGAGTGGTGAACCCATCCTCATTTCTGACAGTCCCATCCTCTCTGGGATGCTCTTTAAATACCCAATCATGTTACAGACCTGTTGCCAATTGACCTAATTTGTTGTGTGATATTCCACCAGGTTTAGTTTTTTAGCATTACACAACTTTTCTAAGTGAGCATGTAATTTCCAAGAAACAATAACATTTCTCAGTTTCAACATATATGTTGTCTTGGTACTATTTTCTATTGAATATATGGTTTAAATGATTTGCAGATTATAACATTGTTTTTCTTTACATTTTACACAGAGTCCCAACTTATTTGGAAATGGGGTTGTACAGTACGTACAGAATGTGCTTTCCAAAATGAACCACATATAGAGGGATCAGGGAAGAGTACAGTCACAGATCATAACCGGATTCAAGTGATCAAGGACCATTAAAAACTCTAAGTGGAATCTGGTATAGATCGGTTTTGACTTCCACTACCCAAAGAAATTCGAGGAAATGTAATTAGCTTTCACAGGCTTAATCTTTTACACAGTATAAGCTCATCCTGAAACACACCAGAAGCCTATTACTACGAATAAAGGTAAAGGACTTCTTGGCCTGAATACGTTATTTCACCTGAAGCCACCCAAATGGACTACTAAGGTTCAAGTACAGATTATCAACCAGCTACCAAGCTGTTAACCATGGACCCTTGTTTACCCTGAAGGCTCATTACAATGGATCTCCACAGTCCGTTATTTGCCACAGAACAAACTTGTTCATTGCACTATGAAGGAGCTCAATAAGAGACCCACAAGTAACTATAAGATTTATTTTAATTAGCTAAATTAATTGTCTGTCAGAATTCACGTGACGGACAATTGTGTATGTTTATAATATTACTTTGACATTGTATAAACCGGGAAAACAATCGGAGAGCTTCTGGCATATTCGAGTAGATGCTGAGTCTGATAGTTAATTTCCTGGGCATACAAATCAATGTGTCCCATAGGTTCAAAGGAAATTGTGATGAAATTGCTTGTCTGAAATATGCTTTGATAACTGTAGTTGGGAGATTGAAATTGAAAGGCTTGTATGTTAAATGGTGGACTGGCTGATTGAAAGGTTTAACAACAAAGCTGGGTTTCACTAGTTTTACTTGCATCGTGTGAGTCATTGCTCACTTTAGCCATTGAGACAAATGAAAGGTATTTCCATAGGAATCTTACTCGTTTCTTCATCTGGCATTTTACAGCTTTTTTCCATCTTAAATCGTTACAGATTTATTTTTAAGATTGTTTAAAATCAAAATAACATTGCAAAAAAAGTATAATAATAAATAATGCAATTATAAAATTAAAAAAGTCAAGTTAGTTTACACACATTGAAACTTTGATGCCTGAATTTGGTGGCGCAACCTCTATATTGGGAACTGCTGCTGTCATCTTGTGCTTGACTGTTTTTTTGATTGGTAACACAGATTTTAGGGTACAATTTTAAACACGTCAAGCAGTTACCCACTTGGAGTATTTTACAGTAATAAAACAGAGGATAATGTTGATATTTATCATCTGAAGAAATAATACAAACTCACAAACGGTACATTTCACCGTCAGTCGTCGAAAAAAGCACATTTTACCACAGAGAATATTGTTGAACTAATAAAACTCTGTTCCTCCCTGCTTATCTCCTAAGCAGGGTGACAGCGCATTGAGAAATTGGAAACGTCTGGCATGTAAATTCCAATCAAGACTTTAGATATCCATCAGGCCTTGCTGCCTCCCAGCAGCCGACAGTTGCAATTAATTAACAGTGGAGGTTGCCCATGAATCAGCTCTATGCACGCTGTGCACCTTTATCTTTCTCTCTAGCTCACTCTCTTTCTATCTTTATCTCTCCCTCTGTGTGGTGCTCTTCCTCTCTCCCTGTCTCTAAAGCCACCATCTCTTTCTGTGACTGTCTCTCTACTTCAGTTTTTCCATCTTTCCCTTTCTCCTTCGGTTGGCTTTCATCAAGCCTTAATGAATCTCTCATCTTATTTGTGCCTCTGTAAGAGATGGTCATTAGCGTGTTTGAAGACGAGCCTCTGGAATTTACCTACCATCAAGACAGATGGAGGTGGTGAAGACTATTCTCTTCTGGGGCTTTAGTGGGCTTGACTCGCTCTGTCTGTCAGTACACTACTCCAGCAACAATGGCTGGACTCTCTTAGAGTGGAAGACAGAGAGATAGAGCTGGAAAGGGGAAAAAGAGAGAAGGAAAGAAACAGACAGAGAATTATGAGGTGGAGAGAAGACAAACATTTGAGAAACCATCTATATTGTGAGGAACATTCGATTACATCATCAAAGCAAGCAGACAATAAGAAAGATATAATAAATCACAGAAGTGAGTGCAAATTCAAACTTTTGAAATATTTAGAAGACATTACACACAAGTTTCATAGGAAGCAGATCCTGATGCATCATTTTTAAATCAGCAAAGCATAAGAAGATTTTGCTTTAGTTTTAGTTAAGTTTTCTCAGTGATGAAATCGGAAGGGGGACAGTGTTATGTGTTTAATCTGTTCAATCAGTTCATTTGTTTACATGTCAAAGGCAATTTTGTTGGCCCTACTATGCATATTTGAACAAAACCTGGGTAAAAATGTCTTACTGTTGACAATCTTCATTTTAAAAAGTATGTTGATTGGTACATGCAGACACCTAGAAGTCCATTAACCTCTTTGTGGGTAGCTGTATACAGAAAATTTGCTGACCGTACCAAGCTGCTGCGTAGCTCAGTGGTCAGAGCAGCTGCATACTTGTCGAGGATGTACTTCATGTTTTCATAAAATAAAAATACTCTTTCAAAACAACACTATAAATCCAGAAGATGGGATTGCATTTCCCTATGAATCTGATTGAGATTAAATGGTAACTAGGCTACTATGGAGAATTATCATTTAGTCAATTGCAGTGAAATTTTTTCTTGTACTTGAATAATGAACAGTATCTTGCTGTTGAGAGCTGGCATTTTCCAAATAACGTTAATTGGCAC
The DNA here is from genome assembly GCA_016801175.1 of Esox masquinongy. NCBI lineage: Eukaryota > Metazoa > Chordata > Actinopteri > Esociformes > Esocidae > Esox > Esox masquinongy. The sequence goes on from JACXGI010003670.1 coordinate 55,794, forward strand.
AAGCATAGATTTATAATAAATCTGTTAACAGCACGTAAGCACCAAGGCTACAAACTGCTGTCACTAATATCCCACAGCAATTTGGGGGAAAACATGCAGGTCTTGACATTTGGGCCACTCCTCCGTCTGATATTCAAATACCCCTTTCTCCTCAAAATCAGTGAGGGAATTTTGTGATTTTAGGGACAAGACCACTTGACCTAAAGGGGGTGCTTAATTTGTGATATATTTCACCACTCCTTTTTCCAGTATCCTACAGAGTAACTGCTCTGTGCAGTTAAAATAAAATCAAGCTATTAATGTAAATGTCAAAAATACTTTGAAATGAGCTATATCAGATTTTGTGTGTGCTATACACTGCAACCTGCATATTCATACATTTTTCCTTCAAAAATGTGAATGATACGCATGCGCTGTGTAGGGCCCTGTTTCAGTTTGACCACCCGGCAGTCAGAAAAGGGCACAACCGCTACCTCAGCAGAAAGGAATATCGTTAGCTATCCCGCACTCTTATTCTGACCCACTCAGAATCGTGATTAAAATACACAGAGATAAGAGACGGCCCAAGAGTTGAACCCTGAGAAACGCCTATAGATACTGAAAGAGGTGGACAACAGGCTGTGGGATTTGACACATTGTATGTGGTCAGATAATAGAAATAGCTCTAGGTGGTTACTCCACTGGCAAAAAGAATGTTAAAGCTTGAGGTAAGAACACATTTTAACCCAGCAGACCAACTAGCTTGTTTGTTAGTGTGTGAGTAAAATGTGTCTGAGTGATAAACTTGGATTTTATGGAGAAAACCTTTATAGTTCTAAATGGTTGATTGGTTGGAAATGAAATACGTCTTGCATCTGATCTGATCACATCTCATACTTAGCGATATTGGCCTATTTGAAGTTTACAGTTTGGAAAATAGCACCGGGAACTGATCAGTTTAAAACATTTATTGTCAGCCCAAACGTAGTATTTTTATTGGTGAATTATTTTAATATGACATCATGTGATGACTAGTTTACTAGCTTTGTTTGATATTCCTAAAGCCAAACATGGTACAACCGTTCCATAGAGTGGGCTAGAGAGCAGAAACAGCTGTTGTGTACATGTTTTATCTGGATGTTGGTTAATCAAAATGTCTTGGTTCCTGTTGTCTTCTTAAAGTTACTTGTTAGTTTACTCTCTGTTGTAATTTTATTTCAGTCATGCATGCAATTAATCATGTCTTCTCTTCAGCCTGCTGGGAATTAATCAGAATTAGCCTGTATTGGAAACAGTGACTGACCGACTGTCATTCTCCAACAAAAGATATATCAAATTTCAAATTATATCTCTTTTAATTATGGTGTGATGTGAAATTTATTAAATAATAATGACATATGCAATCAGGTCTACTCAGTCATTCCCAAATATATCATTAGTTTAATAAAAGACCAAAAGTGTGCAGATCTATTGGAATATTATAAATGGTGATAGTTATGGTTGTATATGACAGGAAGTGTTGTGCTTAGATGTGATAGGATTGTTTTAAATCTCTGAATTCCAAAACCTAGCATATTGGTGTCCTTAAACAAATAAACAAACGCATATGAACACAGGAGTGAAATTAGGTGGCCAAACTGTGAGAGAAGGGTGGTTAGGTCCATCTCTATGCCTATTCAGCCCTCGTCATCTGCAGCAGACCGATAAGCCCTGGCAGGACTGCAGCGTGAGAGAGAGAGAGTGAGTGAGACAGAGACCGATAAGCCCTGGCATGGCTGCAGCATGAGAGGTCTCCTGAACACTCCCAAAACCAACACACTGGAGCAAACACAGAGGTAATGTGTACTCCCAAATATGTTTGTATGGTGATTTAGTTGGGTTGCATACTTTGCCTCAAGGGCCCAGATGCAAACATGTATTTGTGGTTGTATACACATTCCCAATTAAAAAAATGTATCTTCCCTTTTCTATTTTCTGAATTATTTAATAAAATTCAGATGTCATGCTGAAATAGTATAACTCTGAGTTTGGTGTCATATAGTAGAGAGCTTCTATGAATGGAAAACTCAACAGCTACTCTTGCTGTTTGGCAATGTATGGTAAGTTAACAAGGTAATGTTGCTCATGCATATATCTTGCTCATGGAAACCAATCAAAACGTTTTTGCAATTCGGGCCAAAAACTATACTTTAAATAGTCTGTTTTCCTGACCAATGAGTAGCAGCTCTTTGCTTTAAAGTCACGTGATTGTGTCTGCCAGGCTAATCATGTTGTGGACCCAGCCAACCAGCCTATTTTAGAAATATTTTAATAAAATTCAAATGAAACCAAATTTTATAATGCAATATTTTTTATGATACATGTTTCTGACCACCGTCGTAAACAAGGCTTTTTAGTGAGCTCCAATGAAAGATTCTCATTAACTTTTAAAATCACATTTAAGTAATTTAGCAGTCGTTCTCATCCAGAGTGAGTTACAGTAATGGGTACATACATTTTCATACTGGCTCCCCATGGAACTCATAGCCACAGCCCTGGTTTTGCAAGCGCCAATCTCTTACCAAGGGAGATACATGAGACTGCATATCTATAGAATTTCAAAAATATGAAATGCTCTTTGGAAAGCAGCAATAACAACCAAATAATTCTAATGCAAATATGAGTAATGACACGTAGCGGCAGCTACTGTTCAGTCAGCTGTCATTAAGTGTTGCATAAAATCAGTATCTCTTCTCAAATTTCACATTGGTATTGCTATGCATAACTAATCAAACTTGTTGGAGTACACACAGATATGCATATTTTTATAGTCACTTTAATTATTACAGTAGTGTATGAGTTTATAACACTACTGTTTGCTTTTGGATTACATTATATTTATTTCATATTGAACAAAAATAAATGGGTAGTGTTGATGATCTTACAGAAAAAAGTGGTTTATATTGTTAGTGTATAAACAGAAAATGTGGAAAAAGGGAAAGGATAGAAACACAAACAAAACAACAAAAACAAAAAATAAATAAAATACTTCCACTTTCCCCCAGACAATGAGGATCCCTCTTCACTCACTCCTACCTGCATGACCCCAGATACTAGTCCATCTCCCCTGCCGCAGCTCCACAAAGGGAGCCCAGGGCCAAACACAAAAATAGTTTATGTTCCCAAGGCGCATCAATATGCCACACATTGTGTTGTTTACTGCTCAAGGTAGCGGAAAAGGGTTTTAAAAGGATTGAATTATTTTATTAAAATGTTGGGACCTTTAGGTTGCTCTCAGTGCCTGGATAAACCCTTTAGGTTTTCTGAAGTTCCCAAATAATTATAAAGGCTAGCACATACAGCAAAGCTATGAAGCAGCTGTTTGACATTTGTCACATGAAGGAGAGGTGTCTGAGAAGATCCTATGTAGTTTGGTTTTAGAATATTGTAATCTGGGTAGATTCTTGAAATATGTGAGACAATGCATGGAGTTGACCTGTTTGCTAAGGTGATTTCGGTGCTTAGTTCCACTTCCCACCATGCCTTGATGGTCTGTCGAGGGTGCATTTCCAGAATGAAATGTCAAGTATTTGAGATACACGTTTGGTTGACCTGGGGCAAACCACCCATCATACAAAGATTACCACTTTCAAATTCATGGAGAGTTTCTGATAATCTCCCATCTGTAGGTATCTGAAAAATATTTCTGTTTCTGTTAGGTTTCCCTAAACAATCAAAAGATTCAAATGTTCCATTTCCAGGGCTGAGGCACAGCTCTCATCCAACTTGTTCAGCGTGCTGTGGCGTCTTAGTCTGGAACGGTGAGAGACACAGTGGCAGTGTTGTTAGAATTATGAAGTGTCAGCCCTCCAGCAGACGCTGCCACTCCTTTTATAGCCAGTTGATGATTATGGGCGACAGCTGTGACAGGGCAGAGACGGTGGTTGACTCCGGAAGCTTCTGGAGGGTTTTGTGAGCGAGCCAGCTGCCCTTCTCCATGGTGCTGATCTGCCTGTAGGTGCGTTCTTCTCCAGACCAGGGCTACATGACAGCAGTTGCTCTCTCCGATTGGCTGATGGTATCCTGGCGGCACACTCTTCTGGAATCAGGGCGAGACGCTGATACTGGGCGCACGTCATAGTAAGTAGGGCGAGAAAAGGTCACCACATTTCTTACAAAATTCACTGTGGAATACTGTACATTCAGACCGGCGATCTTTCCGCCCTGTAGGGTCTGGATGGTCTCTTATTTCTACCAGGGGGATATGCGCTTCAAGGAGGTCAGAGGCCATCTGGATCAGGGAGGGAATGTTCCTCCAGGAAGCTGTGCAAGTTTAAAGGATTAGGGTGTGCTTTAGACATATAAGGGGACTTTGTCATTATTGTCCTTGGGCTAAGAGAGTAGTTCCCCTGTGTGTGTGTGTGTGTGTGTGTGTGTGTGTGTGTGTGTGTGTGTGTGTGTGTGTG
>JACXGI010003671.1:0-60333 GCA_016801175.1 Esox masquinongy
ACACACACACCCAGCATACACCCCCACACCCAACACACACACACACACACCCAGCATACACACCCACGGACCACAGTTTACTCTATAAGGCCATGTCTTCCTGCTATATTGTTTTTTTGCAGTGTTGGGAAACCAACCTTTGGTGGTTTATCTAACTAATGTGCATGTCTCTGCGTGTGCGCGTGTGTGCGTGTGTGTGTGCGCGTTCCAGTTAAGCTCCAGGACTGACAGTCCTCCAGCCATCCCCCCCAGGCTGCCCCCACCTCTCCCCAGGACCCAGCATCGCGCCCCAGTCTACAACGGCCCGGGTGATGGGCCACTCCCCAGCCCTCCGCCTCCACCTCCCCGGGACCCCCAGCCAGACACCCCTCCGCCCATTCCCCAGCGACCCCCAGAGATCTTCATCAACTATCCCCTAAACCTCCAGCCTTCCCCGGTCGGACGTTTCCACTGGGAATTCCCCGGAAGCTCCCCCTCGTCCCCCGGGACCCCACCGGGCACCCCCTCCCCCCGCATCCCCCGGCGGAGCTGCCCGCTCAGCGCCAGCCAGAACAGTCTTTGCCCTCTGCCCATCATGGCCCCGCCCGTCCCCCCCCGCCACAACTCCACCTCCTCCCCTCAGCTCCCCAAGCTCCCACCAAAGACCTACAAGAGGGAGATGTTGGCGCCTCCCTTACAAAGCCTCTCGTTGGTGGAGAACACGGACGCTAGCCAGTGACGAGTCTCGGTTCATCTCTTTTTCTTTTCTTTTTTTTTTTTTCTTTTTTTTTTTGGCGTCGTCATGGAAACCCCGTGTGAACGCACAACCCGTGCACACTGTGTGTCAGACTAGACTCGGAGCCAAATGACAACAAATTGTGATTTTAAAGCTACTGATCGTAACAAGAAGGTTTACTTAGTTTCCAGCCACACTCCAAACCCCACCCACTCATGTCCAACGTTGGCCAATCACGTCATGCCACCTCCTCTCAGGGGCTCAGTATTGCCACCCTCATTTCAAGTCCTCTGTGCCAATGGGTAATCCACACGAGTGCCGGCCACTGAACAAGCAATGAGCTTCAAAACACTGATTCAAACTCCGTGTGTGTGCGCGTGTGTGCGCGCGCGTGCGCATGTGTGCGTGTGCACGGACACTGAGGGATGTTTGTGGGTTAACATGTCACACACGTGTGCCAGACACAACACGTCACTGTGCTACTTCCTTCAGGCAGATAATCCGGACTCGAGTAGACCACTGGCCCTGCTCTCCTACCCCAGCAGGGAGAGGGGTGGCTGGGTCTGAGCTTTACCCCAGCAGGGAGAGGGGTGGCTGGGTCTGAGCTTTACCCCAGCAGGGAGAGGGGTGGCTGGGTCTGAGCTTTACCCCAGCAGGGAGAGGGGTGGCTGGGTCTGAGCTTTACCCCAAAAGGGAGAGGGGTGGCTGGGTCTGAGCTTCACCCCAGCAGGGAGAGGGGTGGCTGGGTCTGAGCTTTACCCCAGCAGGGAGAGGGGTAGCTGGGTCTGAGCTTTACCCCAGCAGGGAGAGGGATGGCTGGGTCCAAGCTATCCAGCCTTTCCTGGTCCAATGGGGTAGACCTGGTATGACATGGCATGGACAGACCTCACTGCCATGCTACTGAATGTGGTTCTATGGGCATTGTCACACTAGGAGCAGCATTCACTGACTGACCCAGTGGTCTGACTGACTGGCTGGCTGGCCAACTGGCTGACTCACCTGACCTGACTGGCTTTCTGACTGATTCACTTTACTGACTGGCTGGCTGACTCAGCTGGCCTGACTGACTCGTTTTACTCTGGACTCTTTCCTGACCTCAAAGCTCTTTTAGGATGACCCATTCTCCACCCGGTTATCTGTGGAGGGAGCCTGGGTTGTTTGAGGCCTCGACTGTCTCTTGCCGTTCCGGTGTTTGGGTTCCCCTACTAACTCAAATGTAGCGGCCAAAGTCTTATTTTATGCATGGGGATGGATAACTAAGGGATTTCTTTTTTCTCTTTATTTTTTTAAATTTTTTTTTGAATGGCTAAAATGGAGGCAAGGAGCCCGTTATATTTATTCAGACCTGAACTGTGTGACACCGAACCCCTCCACCCCCTACTTTTCTGCCTCTTGCCCGGAAACCTGACACCCTGGTCAAAAACCACACAGTCCTGGTCCTGGGGCCACGCTCCAAATCAAATGTTGCCTTTAACCCACAGCACTGACCTCTGACCCGAGGCAGGCAGCCAATCAGAAAGAGAGAGGAAGAATAATGTCAGAAGCAGGGATGTCCTGCAAGTTCTCCGGTCATGTGATGGAGAGGTCTCCTGAAGCCCGCGTTAAGTCAAAGAGGAGGAGGGGGCGTTGGTTGGTCGGTCGGTCGGTCTGTCTGTCTACTGTAACCATAGCAGCCTTTCTTTTCTCAGCTCTGCGAGGTTAGCTGGTCCCAGATGTCTCTGTTGTGGCCTACTCCATTGTCAGTGTCAAACCAGGTCTTTGATGTGACCGTTCAATAAGGAGTTGGCAGTAGAGCAGAAACGGATGGGAAACCCGGCTAGCCGGGATGATGTCTTAAAACCAATGGGCCGGCGTGCTGCTGTGTCCAACACTGTACTTCTTCTGGCGTCAAGTCCACTACTGTAACGGCCATCCAGGTCACTGCGGAAGTTCAGCCCTGGACCCATGCAGAAACCTAGTCAAAGCCCTGGGACTAAAGGAACGTCTAGCTCCCCTAGTGGGCACTGATCCACAGCACCCCTAGTGGACAAGGTGGGGACTGTTTCACGGCACCCCTAGTGGACAAAGTGGAGATTGCTCTGCAGCACCCCTAGTGGACAAAGTGGGGACTGCTCCGCATTACACCCTAGTGGACAGGGTGGGGACTGCTTCCCAGCACCCCTAGTGGGAGTCTCACTACTCAGAGAGGAGCCTCTATTATCCAGATGCTCCTGTCCCCTCTTTTCTCAGAAATACCTATTCATTTTAAAAGACTGAAATAACATGCATCATGCTCAGATGTGCCTTTTATTTTGTTTCCTATTTTACAGAGTAAGCAAAAGGTGTCTAAAATGCTATAAAAAAAAACAAAAGAAAATAATACAGTTGCCTATGTAATGCTTAGAACAAAAGCTATACACTACAAAAATTGTACAGGTTTGTGGATACTGTGTATATAACATGTATACACTAACTAGATAATTTGTATAAAGTCACTTCTTCTCATTGTAATATACAGTATATATATATCCCTCACTTCCCTGTTTCCTCCCTCCCTTGGCTGCCCTATGGTCAAACGTTGCCTAACAATCCAATGCTGCTACGGTCAGACAAAACAGGTCGGTGTGTCCCTCACGTACGTACTTAAAGACAATCCCCCAGGCTAGAATCTAGACCCTGGGACTATAACGGGGGATGGCCACGCCTACCTAGCCTGGGTTCTGGGTCAGTTTGCGCCGTCTCCGTCTGCTGCTGCCACACCCCGACCTGTCGCCCGGGCTTGAGTGACCCGGTGGGGTTGTCAGTCCTGACCACAGAAGTAGGCCGGGCGGTACAAACCAGAACCGCTACTCAGGCTGCCTCCTCCTAGTCGGCGTAAAACAAATCCGTGTCCCAAATGGCACCCTTCTGCCTCCTGGTACACTGCCCCTAGTGCACTACAAAGGGAAAACGGGGCCATTTAGGACACGGAGACAGTAAGTCTACAGCCGAACTTAAAGCACTTGCTTAGTTAGTGTGCTTTTCTTTTTTTTTGTTGTTGTAAGTGCATCCCTCTAACTAATGATGTCTTCTAACATATGGTCTCATTTTGAAAACATTTTCAAATGCTAATTACTCGAAGTTGTTAAAAACCAAGGTTGGAATTTTAGCATTGAGGTTTGCCTTGCTACTATATGAGCTTTACTTAAAAGATTGAATTGGATCTTTTCATGAGTGAGAACAGAACACTGTGCACTTTAGGCTGTACTGTTGCATGAGATCTCAGTGAAACAGTCGCTGTCAAAGCCATGAGGAATTTTGGCGACTGCGCTACCGTAGGGTGGCAAGAATCTGGTAACTTTCCCCATATTCTCAGGATTTTTTCAAGAAATCCTTGTTGGAGGAGTCCTGGATTTCCTGCTCATTTCCTGGGATTTCTTGAAAACCAGGGAAGTTTGGGAGAGTCCCGGAAAATGTGCAACCCTACTGACGGTCCTAGGCTACTGTTAACTACCCTGCTCCATGGTTCCGGACCACAGAGACACCTGATGCCTGCTTCGCTCTATACTGGACTGACACATCTTTTCACTGTCCTTTATGGTGTGGTTCCAGTAACTGTTCTGGATGTGTGAACCGGGTGTAACTGGGCTCGACCTGTATGGCTTAGCTTGTTCTAGCTCAGTGGCAGAGCCGTTAATTAAGAGAGATTTGCCAGCTTTTAGGGTCTCTACGCTGCGGTGATGTAACGATAAGAGAGTGCCTCCAACAATTTACTATGAAGTGACCCGCTGTAAACAAACAAGACGATGAAATTAAGACCTTTTATTCATTTAGCATTCTGGGTGATCCTGTATGTGTCCAATTCTTCACTGTGTTGTGGTGTTAGCAATTAACATATCTTGATCTGAAAGATAAACCGCACGATTTAGTATTATTACTTAACAACAGCTATGGAGTAGAAGGCGGCGCTCTTGCAACCTTCAGACTGAAACCCCATTGGTCAAACTCTCTCTTTACTCGACTCTGGACACCAGGTTGCCACTCCAAGCCCCTCCCACCCAAAAACCTGTAGCCATAGAAACCGAACCACCTGACCTTCAGTTTACCCAGCAGCATTTGCTGACCGCCAAGCAACCCTTGAACCCTGTCGCCTTACGGAACGCTGATGTCATGTTGGCTGATGCTATCACATCCTTAATGTTCTCACAGCACCGCTGCTGTCATTTCCTGTTCAGCAGGCTGTCCACTGATGTGAAGTGGAGGTTCATCTGTAGACCCGTCTCTTAATCCCTGGTGTCGTAGAATAACCCTCAGCAGTGTTCATTGAGCTCGAAACAGAAGACGACACTGAACCCAAGAGGTATTAGGTGAACCTACTGTCCAGTGAGGAACGTCCGTTTCCTTGATCCAGCCGTGGGTGGTTGGTTTGATGGTGTGTGGCCTTTTAACTGTGCTTTGTATTAATGGTCTTGATGAGATTAATTAATAAATCAGTCTTATTTTATACTTAAACACATCTGCTGTCTGTCCTCTTTTTTTTCACATCCATATGGTAGTGTTGCAAATGCCACCCTGTCCCCCATATAGGGGACGTCCTTCCTCTTCTGCATTCCCAGACAATGGCTTGGCGTGACCTGAATGAGCAGAGATCTGGTCTGACTTTCAAGCCCCCTGCCTGTTTTCATTTCCACTCTGCTCTCTAAAAAGGCCATTTTACGCAGAGTTGGTGCATTGTATGTGTTGTCCGACACAAATTTCTCCTCTGGAACAATAAAGCATTATCACGTTGCTCACCAAATGTGAGCCACTAAGAACTATTTGGAAAGGCTGCTCTGTCATATGAGTAGCGCAGTGCGTCGAGCGTGTAGCGCTTGCGTCGAGCGTGTAGCGCTTGCGTCGAGCGTGTAGCGCTTGCGCCGACCGTGTAGCGCTTGCGTCGAGCGTGTAGCGCTTGTGACGTGTGTGTCGCGTTTGCGTCGAGCGTGTAGCGCTTGCGTCGAGCGTGTAGCGCTTGTGACGTGTGTGTCGCGTTTGCGTGGTGTGTAGCGGGCTCATGGGCCCTTTGCCTTCAACGGGCATATCTGTCGCGGGTAGTGTAGTCCTCCAGGCTGTCAGATGATGCAGAGTCAAATGCTGGTGTCTCAGACGGTCTCCCTCCCACACAGACTGCCCTGCACGCCTCCACTCTCTGAGACAGTCTCGCGTGGGCTGGTCCCCCCGTCACACGGTACTACAGGGTTCCTCGCTGTCGTCCCAAACCCGAACGCTTCCTGCCGCGCCGGCCTGGCCAACTCCCGGCAGGGTCTGGAACCTAGGAACATGTCCGCACGGTGATTATCAATACTTTGTTGTCGGATACGTTTCTCTTTAACCAACAAGGTGAGTCTCTGATTCAGGATTCCATTCCTCTTACCGGAGCTTTTTGAAGGTGGGTAACGCCTGCCTCTCGGTGGCCTGGACCGGTCTGAAGCCTTGAGGCGGGGCCTCCTTCACTGGTGCAGCATCTCCCTGTTTAAAGCACAATGAGGGAGCAACAAAGGGCTGCGTTATTCATTACTGGCTGCTCGTTTCTGATCTCTTGGCGAATCGGATCGGATCTTTCGCCAATCATTGAGAGATAGCAATTGTAGCAGAGATCAGTAGAGTAATACGGCAGTAATCATCTGTCATTTCACTGATCACAATAGATGGTTTCACACCAGATCTGTTTCAGAGCTGATCTGATTGGTCTAGTGGACCATATGTGGAAAATGCTCCGAACTGGGCTGCCTGTGTGAACGCGTTTAAGACTGAACCAACAGATCCGGTTCCAGGCATCTATCTGAAGAGCCCTGTGGAAATGTGCATCGCTCCTGCACTGCTCATAGGCAGCCATGACACATCCAACGCGTCACACTTGACGCCGATGTGCATTTTAATGAATCCAGCCGGGGCTGTAGAAAGTGGGATAAACACCTGTTTGGGCGGCTCGTCCCAGATGGGTCTGAAGACGCTAGCGGGAAGGAGAGGAGGTGGTCCCTTCGTGATGTTGACCAGCCGGTTCCCATAGGGACCCACCGGCCCTGGACCCTGGTCCTCCACGCCAGGCGGTCCTGTCTGGTGTCGCGGACTTCGAGGAGAAGGGCGAGGCAGGCGAGGTATCTGCCACCTCAGGCACACGGTCCGTTCCCTGGGGGACTCCCGCGGCGGCGGCTGTAGTGTGTATGCGGCGGGCTTCAGCAGAACAGGCACCTGACTGTCCGTGTCCTCTTCCTCCTCGTCCCCGCTGTTGCTCCCGTCCTCCCCTCTCCCCAGGGGCCCGTCCGGGCTGCAAGTGGTCACGGAGGAGTAGTCGAAAACGGACGCGTCCCCGACGTCCTCCTCCGTGTCACAGTCGTCGGTGCTCCTCTGAGGGATCATATTAGGCCCGGGGGTCTGGGGGCCGTGGATGTGTCCTCTGTATTCCGGAGCCCCGGCAGGCGGGCCGGGAGACCCCTGGCCTGAGTCGCTGTCCCCCCACCCTGGCGGGGCGCTGTGGAGGAAGGCGTCTCCACCGTAGACCAGGCCACAGGCGTCCCGCTGAGGCCCCATGGCCCTGTCTCGGTCCCTAGTGGAGGATCTCCTCTGTACCGTCGCGGTAGGCCAGCATGCGACACGCGTGCCCTGGCTGCAGACAGCCCCGTGCGAGAGACGCGTGTCCAAGGGCTGTAGCTCCTCGCTAAGGAGAGAGATCGGAGTGAGGAGTGTAAAATCAGCTGACCGTAACATAATGACACTTAACAGACACTTGTGTTCCGCGCTACGCTATTGTAGCTCAGGAACCGAGTGAGAGAATTAAGGTAATTGGTCAAATAGAAACTCTAGTTTCAGTTCATTCAAACACAACAGACACAGTGAAGATAAATATCAATTGGTTATTGTGAACGAGAATGTGTTTCTTGTTACCGAATGGCAGTTTAACATGTTAAGTAAAGACCCACCAAGTGCTGAGACTAATGCACTGATTATATTCCTTTAAACAACTTTCTGTCTGCCTGTCTTTACCTTGTCTGCCTGGTCTGTTTTACTAAACTGTCTTACTAGGCACTATGTCACCGGAACGTCTGGACAAGAAACTGTCAGATGAACTGCTGGGTGAATGCCTCAGTCAGTGTATGGCTTTACCCTCCCAGGTCACCAGAGGGAGAAATAGAGTACTCACCGTTTCCCAGCAGCACCGCGACACTCCTCCCCGTGTGGCTTTGTCCCTGTGCCTGGAAAGAGCTGGCTTGCGGTGCGGCACGACTTGGCACCGGGACAGACCAGGCAGCTGCCACGGAAACACAGAGGAACTGCTGAGTGGGGACGTCTGGACACTCCAATATGTCATTTCTTAAGGCAGATCTTAAAATAAACGTGACAATTTAAATGCCACACCCACACCCATAGGAAAGTCAGTGATTCATCTGACATTTGGAGGTTATTCTGGAAATCTAAATTTATTTCATATACATAAAATTTATTTTGGGGTTTAGTTAACAGATTAACACTATTCATTTAATGTTTTCATATTTATTTCCACGGCATTGTGAGATATGGTTGTCACAACTGGCCAACCTAGTAAGAAATGCAGTGACTGTAAGTGACTCTGGATAAATGGCCGCTAAATAACAACGGAACAAAATCAGGCTCGTGCTCCAGACACACCCTGTGAATCTAACCTGGGCCCGACACTTCCCCCTCCATCCACCCATTGGACATCTTCCTCCAGGGTGAGGTGACAGCGTGACAGGGTGCTCCTCAGGACCTTCTCTGACCCCTGCAGGAGGCAGCTGTCTGGGTGGTCACTGCCTGTCCACTGTAACAGTTTCTACCGGGGACAGAAGTCTTCAGTCAGCAAAACTAGCGTAGACATGGCGATAAGAGGATCACAGGTGGTTGGAGAACCTGGGAGATTTCCAGTGCGTTGTCCTATGTCGTCGCGTGTGGGAGACCCACCTGAATCAGGGTAAGATAGCTGTGGATCCGAGAGACCGGTGCCAACAGCAGAGAGAACAGTTGGAGCTCCTCCGCTTCCTTCTGGCAACCATGTAACACAAACGTTAGCGACACTGTGAAAACTGAGGACATCCACATTTAGGATGCCGACTGATTAAACCGACTGGTGTACTGTTAAACCTGTATGTCGGTCATCTTCTCTGTGAGCTGTATCTGGTTGAATTCTGTGGAGAGGAACGTGGCCAGGGCAGCCGTGTATCCGTGGTACATGTCAGGGAACGATGACTGGACGGAAACAAAACACACGGTGGTGACGAGGCCATGGTGATCATAATCACAGGACAACCGCCAGCATGCACTCCACATGGAATTCCACCTTAATATCCTCATAACGTTGTAATAACACATCCCATTATGTCCTCATAACACTGTAGTAGCACATCACATTGTCCTCATAACGCTGTAATAGCACATCACATTATGTCCTCATAACGCTGTAATAGCACATCACATTATGTCCCCATAACGCTGTAATAGCACATCACATTGTCCTCATAACGCTGTAATAGCACATCACATTGTCCCCATAACGCTGTAATAGCACATCACATTATTTCCTCATAACGCTGTAATAGCACATCACATTATGTCCTCATAACGCTGTAATAACACATCCCATTGTCCTCATAACGCTGTAATAACACATCCCATTATGTCCTCATAACGCTGTAATAACACATCACATTATGTCCTCATAACGCTGTAATAGCACATCACATTATGTCCTCATAACGCTGTAATAGCACATCACATTATGTTACGGGGCAGCAAGGTGGCCTGGCGTTAAGGACATCTGCCTGGTGCCTGAACGGTTCCCCCAAACAGCAAGGTGAAAACTACGCTGTTCTGTCCCTAAGACGGCTAACCCTAATTAATACTCCTCCAACCTGTAACGCCCCCCCCCCCAGGCTGTTGCTATTAATGAGAATCAGTCCTTTAATGAGAATCAGTTTTTTAATGAGAATCAGTTATTAAAAATATAAACAAGAAGATTTAATAACTGATTCCTGGTCCTACATCATCGTGGCCTGTGAGTTGGATGAAGATGTCTCCGACCAGGCCTTTCCAGTCCCGACTGGTCAGTCTCTGCTCCAAGGTGTTTCTGAACAGCAGGTGGCGCTGTAATATCTGCTCCACAAACTTCAGGTAGGTCTGACTAAACAAGGAAACAGAACAATGCCGCAATACAGCCATAAGAATTTATCTTTGACTAGATGCCATAATACAAAAATAACTCCCAAGTCCTAATCGATACAATAAAGAAGTCGTCCTCATTCTCCTCACGTCACCTTGATACGGTTGGTCCAATCAACAGGGAGCGACAACATTCACTAATGGGTGACTACCACAAAAGGGGAAACTAAAGGCTGGCTTTACTCAAGAAGGCTTCAACAAAATTCTAAACGGATCACTCTTCATACCAGAAACTCCTTATCTTTCCACAAACTCTTGAAATACAGCTGGAACGTGGTACAGAGTGTTGTTAGTGGTGCGACTAGTGATGGCCATTCGAAGCTTCATTACCATTCTTCTAGCAGCAGGATATTATGCTAGCAGTGCTAACTCAGAGTTTCCTTTACAAAATAAAAGCCATCGTTGAAATATATAAGGTAATATATTTAACAATCTAGTCTGTACATTTTGTTTAATGTCCGTTCCAATGTTATTCTTGTCTGTTTTTCACAGACTAGATTGTTAACTATATTGCCTTATACATTTCAATGATGGCTTTTATTGTGATAAAGAAAATCTGAGTGCTGCCAGCATAATATCCTGCTGTTAAAATAATGCTAATGAAGCCTTGAATGGCCATCACTAGATACGGCCCATTTGGAACACAACGAGGTGACTGATTTGATTGCGTCTTACTAGGCCTCCAGGTCCATCAGCGTGGCTGGTGGAGCTCTGTACTTGTCATTCAGCTGGTTTAACGTTGACACGTACTCCCATTCTGAGTGGAGAAGCTGCATCGTCACTTGGTGTCTTTCGTCTGCGGAAGACAAGCTGGTCAGAGCATCATTTGACATGAAGCACTGTGGACTGAGAATGAATTGCGTTCTACTGTACGGGGAGTGGTGATGGGTCACGTGAACCAGGGCTTCACAAAATCTTCTAACTAATAAGCTAGTGAAGGCGACGTTTCCCAAACTTAGTCCTGGGGCAGTAGGACCCAGCAGCGTATTTGAAGTGTCCCAGCTAGATAATTAATAGATTATTTTAACAAAATGTGTGCCTCTGTTGTTCCCAGAGACTGAGGTAAGGCTCTACAGAAAGGGTGTGTTTGTACAGTCTGGCCTACCTGTCACCTCACACATCCCTGCTCGGAGCCCCTGCAGGTAGCAGTGGAGAAACACTCTTCCCCGGTTAGAGCAAGGGGCTGCGGTGGTGCTGGCGCTGCTTTCACAATGGCTCCTTCCATTCACCACAAGACCTGTATTACTAAGATGAATAAAGAGAGAGTCACACAGGAATCACTATTCTCCTTTGACACGCGTTCAGGGCCGGTTCTGCGGATACAAATTAGCCCAAGTCCTGGACTAAAGAAAACAAGCTCAGGGGAGATTTCCATTGAGCTTAAACTCTGTCAGCTAAGACAGCCCTGAAAACACATTTAGAATCATTCCACTGCTTGTACTTTGTGTGTGTTTGGCATGACAAGGAGAGGAATGACTGCAAAGAGTGGTACCTAAGCTACATAGCTTTTGGACCCCATGGCTCAAGAGCAATACATACTATCTACAAGTGATGTAGTGGCTCAAATCAAATCCACACGAGTATTTATGCAGTAATGCTTTTTCCAGCCCTGGACTAGATTTAATCTGAAATAAAGAAAAAGGCATTACAACATTTAAAAGCAGTATATGCTAAAGATTAAAGCAATATATGCTGAAGATGTTACCTCAATCTGAAATTGCCTTTAAAGTGGAAATCTGTAGTTGAAACAACATGCATTCTCCCTGCCCTGTTTCAGTATAAAGCTGAGGGAAGGAGCTAAAAAAAAAATATGATCACTCTTAAATTCATAGACAGAGCTATGGATGCAAGGACTGACTGACAGTCAAAATCAGTTTTAAACATGTTGAAAACATTTAAAAGTGAAAGAGGATTGTATCTCACTTATGGAAGTTATAAAATTAATGTACCTGTTGATTCATGAAAAATGTAAGTATGAAAAACGTAGGATGTAGAAACTGCAGAATGCCCCTTTTAAAGAAATCTGGCCTATAACTGTCTTTCGGATTGCATCCAGGCCCTGGTGTTGACGTGTGGATGTTTGCTGTGTTCACCTCTCTCTCTGGGTTGCCAGAGCTGAGTGCGTCACCTTCACCTCCTGCTGGAGCAAAGGTCTCTGCCTGCTGCCCCCACAGAGTTGCAGGATCTGGCAACGCATTTCTCCAAGTTCGTCCTGTTGGGGTTAAAATTATTGGTTTATTGTAGTTATTGATTACATTACTGATTGCACTCATTTAGGCAATGAATAATGTCATGTTACTAGAGGCAGGGCCGTAGCTAATGCAAGGAAAGGCAAATATTATTCATGGGGGCACATGGCGTAGCAGGGCCCACGGATTGTAATAACATCAATGTCATCTATAAGTGAGGGGGCCCAGGCATATATCTTTTCAGGGGGCCCGGAATTCCGGGAGTCGGTCCTGCCTAGAGGGGATGATTAAGTAGCCCTGATGAGGGCCCGATTTAAATATTGACCTGGACACCAGGGGTAGTACTCTCACGCTTAAGATGAAGTACCATATTGACCCTTGAGAGGCAGGAAGTAATTAAACATCCCACCCGAAGGACACAAACTACACCCTGGATCACTGGGACCATTAGACCAGAGGGAAGAGTGCCCCGACTGGCCCACCAAATCCATTTCCAGCAACATTTGGTTTCCATCCAGGCGCCCGACTGGCTTCAGGGTCCATCCATGGGATGACGAATCTGTGGGAAGAAGCGCCTGTCTCACCCTGAGTGACTCCACTAGGGTCTCCATGCGTATGGCCTTCCGCTCGCAGCTTCTCCTGGCCTCACCCACCTCCTCCCGGAGGTCACTATCTCCATGCTGGATTTGACTCAGCTCATACAGAGCACTGGAGAAGCCCACCTTCAGCTCGGACACCAGGATCTGGAGCTGTGGGGCGGATGGATGGATGGATGGAGAAAAGATTGATAGTAAATGGGACAAGAGATGGATGATGGAAGAATAATGGATAGATTGTTGGTACAATTAATGAATAAATGAGGGATGCATGGATAGAGGTGATTGTTGTTACTGTAAAAGCAAATGTGTTCTTATTGATATATATTCTCAATATGATAACGGGTGACGACAATGCAGCTTTCAAAAGTGGATCTCGTTTATGACTGAGCTAACATGTACAATGCATTGTTAATTTGCAGGCAATCTCTATGAAAGTAAAAACACTGGTTATACAATTCACATCGTCTAAATGAATCCTGACCTTACCCCGGTTAAAAAGGTGAAATGACGAGTCCATTTAAAAAAGGAAAGTGGTTTAGTGATTTATTTTTGTGCAGACAAACTCTCCATTCCATCACCCAAAGCAGATTAGTTGTACTATAATATTTTGTTGCCAGCTCAACGGATAATTGAGGCTCTGCACACACTCGGCGCACAGCGGATGTACGACGCATTAGGGGCACAACCGCTGCGACAGAACGGAGAGGTTTTCTGCACACAAATATTTACACATGCGTTGTGGAGACACTACGATGGTTGTGTAAAGAACAAACAAGCAGTTGTGCAGACAAACTCTCCCCGCTGTATCACAGCCAGGGTGTCAGATGCAGGGTACATCCTGTGGTAACCTGAGTGTGTGCTTGGCAATTGTCCTCTGAAAGGAACAGCGTTTCCACAGCCTGCCAAAACATAAAGATAAAACACCAAATCAACACCCAGAAAACCACCACACAAATCCACACAGGGTACAGATGCTGTGTCTTATTTTGAACTCCTATTAAGTTTCTCACAGACAGAAAATACTCCTATGGGGAACAGGAATTGTAAATTGCCACATGGATTGTTCGTGGAAATGTTTTGTTAGGGCAAATCAAGTTTTTAAGTGGAAATCAGAAAATTTCAGAAGGAATAATAAACCTTAAATACTCTAAAAGTTCACATTTCATTGCTGTGCAAGTAAATTCCCGCCACAACAGGACGATCGAATTAAGACAAGACATCTGTGGGCCAGAACAGTAAGAAGCAGTGTTCAGGAAGAGAACCTCAGAGGTGTCTCAAATGGTACCCTTTCATCCTGTGTAGTGCACTAGTTTTGACCTGCGCAGGTAGTGTGCTATGTGGGAGAGAGGGTACCGGGCGCTAAACGCGTGGGATACACATGAGGCACTAACACGTGGAGGAGGATGATGGTCACCTTGGAGATCTCGCTGACTAGTTCTCCCTGCTGAGGCTTCATCAGCTCTGCGGGAAGAACAGCAAACGTGTAAACATACACACATTCGAATAAACACACATGGTGAATACACACACAAGCACGTGCTCGCGCTCAGGGCTGGACTCTTGTATGGCGCACCGACCCCCAAGTGTGCTTTGGACTTAAACATGATAACCTAAATAAAATGTTTTGTGTTTGAGAAATGATTGTGTTGAGCTATATGTATACCGCTCCCCCAAAATGTGAGTCATTGTTTGTGTCTTGTATTTTTTGCCCTTACTTTTGCTCAGTTTCATGAAGGCTGCCAATACTTCTTAAGTTAACCGTAGCCGTCAAGAACAGAAACATGCACCAGATCATATAAGTATATGATTCAACTGATGTTGCACACTTTACACTACTGATTTTATTTCTGTGTAACTAAGGGGTGTCTTGGGCAAGGTCATCATTTTGGGGGTGGCAAGGTGGCCTAGCAGTTAGAGCATCTGAACAGTGTCCTTAAGGTCCTGGGTTCTAATCCCACTACTGGGGAAAGAGAAAGTTCTGTAAACCAGTTAACCACAATTCCTCCTCCTCCCCCCATTATGTTCCCCCCAGGTCATTGCTGATAATAATTAGTTCTTGATCAACTTGCCTGGTTCAATAACAGTAAAATTAAAAACATTACAGTGAGATTAATATATAGTAAATACAGACAAACATGCTGTAGTGTACAGTCGGTTCAGGATGTCTGCTCATTTCAGATCACAGAGCTCCATAATGGAAAATAATTCTTCCTATGCTCCAAACCAGACTGGATATCAGAAGAACAGCAGTGACAAAGGCAGGTTGACAGATAGACCCCGTCTCTCCCTGTAGTCGTGGTTGCCTCTCTTCCCAGTCACGATAAACATTTCAAATTACAGAAAGGGGTTTCCTTCATTTAAAAAATATGAACTGACAACTTTCCAAAATGTTGTGGCATGTCCTGTTTACTCAATAGTCTCAATAGTAAAAACATAACATGAATCAAATCATATAATTTAATAGATGTTGTATACTTGTACACTCCTCAGTGACCTGTCAGTATCTGTTTATAATACCTGAGCTAGGGTTGCCACTGCCAGCAATTCCCCTGGTGAGGGGGAAGTGACTAGCCCGCCAAAGAGCTCCACACTACAGGGGAGAACCGCCTGAGAGAGGCCAAACTACCTCCTTACGCCTATTAACAACAGAAGGGTGGATCATCCTCTAAAAGTATTACCTGGTAAATAAGACAGTAAAGCAAGCAATCAAGTTTATTTATATAGCACAATTCATACATCGAAGCAATTCAATGTGCTTTACAAAGAAAAATAAAATAAAAAATATATAAAAATACAATAAAGTAAGACATAAACTGGTTAATGCATGCAAATCTTTAGATTTGGTTTAGATTTCGGGGGTGACATTCTATTTCATTTTATTCTATTTATTTCAAGGAAGAAAACAATTTATGTTTAACAATATTCAAAAATTCTACATTTATATCAACTTTTTCTGTTTACAAATGATAATTATCAAAACTCTGAAATAATTCTGTATTATAAAGGAGGGCAATCTGAGCCCACAGGACAGGATTAAACTACTTGAAATAAAATCTACTCACTTCAACCTTTTGAATAATAAGAAAATTCCTACCTTTATTTGCAACCGCCATTCAGATCATCGGCTAACATCTCATCAAGTGGAATCTGTTGTATCCAAATCCACTTTTCTTAGCAAGAACGGACATTTCCTTCTTTCGCGCTGCACTTACTGTGACAGTAGCGAACTGAACTCTTGGTGCATTTGTAGGAGGCATGCCCATATCGGATGCAGATTCCGTTTTCTTGGCGCGTGAGCGCAACCGGCAATATGAAAAGCACAGGTAGACAAGGCTCTAGCAGCAGTATGTGCTTCATTGTGTATTTGACTAAATATCTCCCCGCACTCACGAAACACTAACTTTACTCCTTTGACAACAATAGCGTTTACATATACAGTATTTAATGACCATGGGTAGGCTACATCATGAGGTTGGTATTAGAGCTTCATCTATCCGTAAGCGAGCATACTTTTATAAAGCAAGACATGAAAATTATGAAAGTGAATTTGAGAAAGCCCCATTTAAAAACAAACTTGTTTTTAACAGAAGAAAATCAGAATGTTTGGATATCTGCGAATAATTCGGCGGTGCGTGCGTGCACACTGTATATAGGCCTATGAAGCTATGTAGTATGTATGTATGGATGGATGGGTGTACAGGTTGTATGTATGTACAGGTTGTCCAAAATCCACAACGAAAAAAATGCATTTACAATTACTTGTTAGTAAGTGATAAATACCAAGTTGTTTTTATTTTACTTGTTAGTAAGTGATAATAGACAAGTTGTTTTTATTTTAGAATTGTTTGGTGGGCTATGGAAGGCGGGCTACGCCCTATCTACAAACGAGTGAAATATTGGGCGTGGCCAAGTAGAGAATGAATCTGATTGGCTGGCTAGGACGCTAGTGTGTTTTTAAATCGTAGCGAGGTGGATTGCTGGTTTACAGGATAGAGGTAGTAGCTGTCAACGTTGTCTTGAACTGAAATGCATGGTGTATTTGGTAAGAACATACGAACACTTTCGTGTATTATATTTGCTTTCTGATTAACTTCGGCAGTGTTCTTACTTTGCGATACCAAAATAAGTGGATCGAGTGTTTTGTACAGCTTTTCAGTAGCATTAGCGAGTTATCTTGAAGATGGTAAATTTAAAGCATAGTAATAGTGTTACATCCATTAAGTTGTTTGGCAGTGTTTAGTTGTCTATGGTAACATCCGTATCAGCTAACTTTATATTACAGCTGCCTAGAGAATGAGAATATAGCAACCCATGGTCATGATTAGTGAGGACTTCTATGTAAACTGCTTATTTAGGCTTGGGGTGAATGTTTATGGGTTATAATGGGATGTTTGGTTTATAATGGGTTGTTAAGGTTAAGGGTTAGAAAAAACTGAATTTGGTGGTTTGGAAATCAGTTGTAATCCCAAAAATAGTAAAACAAGTTAGTGTGTACATGACCTGCCATTTCTGTCCCCATAAGTTGTTTTTTTTTATCTGGTCCCCTGCAAAAGGTTTACATTTTCAGACATTAGAAGTTAGTTTTAGGGTTAGGTCAAGTTCAGTTATATAGGTTAGGTTGTGGAGGTTAGGGTTAGTCGAAGTTTTACGGTTAGGGTATAGGGAAAATTGGAATTTTTTTTTCTGGTTCTCAAAAGGATAGAAAAACTGTGCCTGTGTGTTCTCCAGTGGCCCAGTGCATTCACTTGTTCTGTCATTACTGTACAGTTGTGGCCAAAAATATTGCTACCCTTGAACTTTATTGAATTAGGCTACTCCCTGAAAAACGTTGATCAAAGTATTTGTCTCTACAGTTCTTTATTTCACAGCTTTTGAACCTAATATCCTTTTAAATCAGAACATTTACAGTAACATTGATGACGTTGGCACACTAGATTTAATTTTTGGTAGCACGCCTTTAGCCAAAATAACTGCAGTGAAGTGTTTCTTGTAGTCAGGGTTTTCTTTCTTTTCTCAGTGCTGATTGCAGTACTCACAGTGACTCATTAGTGAGTTCACTTCCTACGTAAATGAGAATCACCTTGAAGTCTAATTATTTCCAGCTACTTCTAGGATATGCCAGTAATATTGGCTGTCCCATTTTACGAATGTCTCTGTGGCATAAGCTAAAATGTTTTTAATCATTCAGATTTAGTTTTTCTACTGAGTGCAAAGGTGTCAATACTTTTGGCAACGACTCTATCTGTATATCCCGTGTGTCTCTGTCTGATGTACCGTACATTCCTCCCAACCCTCAGCCAGTGGCAATGAGGACCAGTGAGTTTGATTCATCCTCTGACGAAGAGGAGGTTGGTGAAGACCGGCTTACACCATTCCAGATCTCTTGGCAAGTACAGAGATACACACGTCCTATACAATGTTAGTCAGTGCGTGTGTATAGTTAGTAGCACACATATCAACTTTTCTGGGTTACAGGTTGCCTTTATCCATAGTGGATTGCTCCCAGTTTCTTGGAATATGTCCTTTGCCTGGATGCAAATTCAAAGATGTCAGAAGAAATCTGCAAAGAGATATCGGTATGTTGACCCATTTCTTTGAAAGGATTGTCATGGTAGTTTTACACCAGTGGGTTAGTGTGGGTTAATTCCTCCTGGCTGGCTATGTGATGACACCAGAAATCTTGAGGAATGTAATGTTATCATGGGTTGGGATGCTGATCACAGCTTTTGTTTGTTCCTATTACCTCAGTAGCCTTTATCATGGATAAAATAATCTACTTTTCTTTTTCACTGATTCATAGACTGTTGTCTGATTATGTAATGCACTTACTGTGTTGAAAATGCATGCGGTTTTCTTCACCTTTTAGGATGCGTTCTCCTAAATCAGCTTGTTGACAATGTGTTTCCCAAATAGGCCTCTTTCCCCTTAAGTGGTACCCTACTTTCAATGGGAGCCCTCTACCTGAAGTAGTGTCCTATATAAGAGCATATGGTGCCATTTGGTACATAAATCGTCCCATTCTACCTCCCAGGGGAACTGCAGAAACATGGTGTGCAGGACGTGTTCGTGTTCTGCACCAGAGGGGAGCTCCACAAGTACCGCGTCCCTGGCCTGCTGGAGACGTATCGACAGCAGGGCCTCGTAGTGCATCACCTGCCTTTTCCTGACGGGGGCACCCCCGAGCTGGACCAGTGCTGCCAGATACTGGAGGGCCTGCAAGCCAACCTGCACAACAACAGGACTACTGTCATCCAGTGAGCATTGACGGATGAGTAGTAGAGAGGTTACGGACACCGGGACGATTCCTCAGTGTTTCACTAAATTGACGCATTTAGGCGTAGTGCCCGTTGGCGCGAACTGAAGGTTTTACATGGTTACTTCAGGCAAGGAGTAGGGTGGCGTGTTTCAGCGCGGTGTTTAACTACGGTCACGTCCTTTGTGTTTTGCTCCGCAGTTGTTACGGGGGCCTGGGTCGCTCCGGACTAAGTAAGAATCACACTTATTTGCTCGTATTCAGGCGTATTTCCTCAGCGTCTGTCTTCACGTCGTCGACAACACAACCCTGAATGTCTGTCTTTCTGTCACAGTGGCTGCCTGTCTGCTGCTTCAGTTATCGGTTTCCATGACTCCCAGCAAAGCTATTGAGATCCTCAGAGAGCACAGAGGGGGCGGAGCCATACAAACAGTCAAGGTGATGACAATGTTTTCCTTAAAAGTCATTTTGATCGGGATCGATTGGTGCAGGTGTCAGAGACAAGGTCAGTTTTTGGGAACTGTATTTTTTTTTTTTTTTTGGAGGGACTTGGCAATTTTAATGGAATGATCACGAGACCAGAGTTCACCTTCTTAAAACACATGCAGCACAAATCTTCAGAGATGTAATGCCCTGCTGAGATGCATCCAGTAGGTGGCAGTATAGTGGTCTGAGAAAGGACTGCCCCTCCCAGAGACAGCTGCTGTGGGATGCCTCTGTCTTACCCAGCAGGATCAGTAGATTATCCTATACCTTTTGATAAACAAGATGTAACCGTTGGACCTTTTTTTTTAGTTGTTGAGAATCAGGACCACCCCTTTTGACCATTTGGAAAGGTTAATTTATCTCTTACTAATTTGCCCAAGTTAGCTGGCTAGTTAGCTGCAGTGTTCCCCTCTAATGTATCGCTATGTAGTCTGTCTGGATTTTCCATAATGTTGCTTTTCTTTTCTTTTCCTCAGCAATACAATTTCCTGCACGAGTTCCGGGAAAAATACTCTGCCTACCAAGAAACCAAAGTCGTCTCGACAGAGCGTTCTGTTTCGCGGTGATTTTGTCTAATCCCTCTTGAAAATATTTATATTATTTTGAAATAACACATTGGAAGTTAAAAGCATTGAAAAAATATCAGTATGTCAAGAAAAGATGGTTTGACAGCATTTATTGTATGATAACGTGAGATCATTTGTTCTTTTAGCACTTTACAAGAATGGTTTGCAATTTAAGTATTCCAAATGTGTAGCAAAATGTGAAAAAACAAAACATTTCAGGGATTATGTTGCTGTGCTCTTATCAGCTTTACATATTTGGATTTATGTCACTACCTGATATGGAGTGTATATCTGTTTGGTCAGCTCAGTGTTTCTGTTCCATGAGACTGTGGTTTGAGCTCCAACTTTGTACGACCTTAGCTGCCTAATGCATTTACAGACTGTCCAATTCAAATTTTATTCAATTAAACACCATCTTAATTTGGCTGACTGGCTGAATATGGCCAAACTGGTCAGTCAATTTAACCAGTTGTAATGGGTAGGTTTATTTGCATGCAATAAGTTGTCTTGAAGTGAGCAAGCCACTGCCACTGTGAATATGCACATATAGGTGCCTTTATAACAACTACCGACTTACCCCCTTGTCTTACAGGTTGGATAAACTGGCAGTAAATTATGACTTGGAGCCACAGTTTATTTTTAAAAAGTCATTCTACAATTTTGAAATTTAAAAAAAAAATCCATGTTTTGGTTAAAAAAAAAACTACTCTAGCAAATGTATGGAGAAAATGACCAAATGCCCAATCCAGAATAAAGATAAGGGACATTGTGGTGGCTGAAATTGTCAAAAGCAATGCAAATAAAATGGAAAAAGCCTAATCAATAAACAAGGAACATTAGAGAGTTGTTGGCTTTCAAGAGTTCATAACAGGTTCCACAGTTACAAATATTCCTAAACAGGAACACTTCATGATCACACATTTAGGACACTTCTACTTGGGATTTCTGTAGCGTCACACAACAAATAGCATATTATCTACCGAAAAGGAAGTACACCCTCAGAGCGCTTATTTACCATATGCAAAGGGCTCCAGAAACGCAATAGGTTGTCAGATAAGCCTTCATAAAGCATAGCAAACCTAAATACAAACGTATGAAATTGATTGAGGAAGACAACCATGCTGTTGTCCCTGTCTGTGCAACACATTTTGTCAGGTGATCCAAGATAGGCATACTCACGTATTCAACCCTTTGGTTCAAGGTTTCATAGTGGCTGGGCAAGAAAATTATTTTCAGTATTCTATTATCTATTAAAAACACCCATAACATGTTTTTTTGTCAAGCTTAGCATATAATGCACATTCAATATCCTAATGGTCAATTATGTACTAGTTAAGCACACAGCTCTGAATCTATCCCAACAAAGCACACTGTAACCAGATGTCTGTTCTAATTTGTAAACAGTCAAAAGTAGGGAGGGGATAGAAAAAAAACCTTTAATTCAAATGTAAAGCATCAAATCACACAATGGGAAAAAAAAAAAAAAAGAGTCCAAAGGTCTGTCCGAGTTCCTCCTCAAAGGATTTGGAACTACGAGCAAGAGAACAGCTGAGACAGCAAACAAAGATTCATTTAAAAAGGAGAACTGTTTCTGTGTAGTTAATGGCATTCTGCTCTGCACTGTTGGGGGTTTGGAGACGGGCCACCCGCTTGGCGCGGCGGCCATCTTGTATCACTAAGAGGTGAATGGTTTTCCTTCCTGCCGGTCCCGTTTCAGCTTCTCGAGCCACTAAAACCAAAGTGTTCCATCTCCTACATGCTGATCTCCCTTTCCTATATGGCCGGTTTAAGAGCTCACCAACACGTAGATCATCCTGTTGGAAAGAGAATCAAGAACACTGTTTAGGTGCAAAGTCATCAAATAGGCTCTCTGGCATTAAGCCTGTAGTAAAAGACTGTATTAGACCGTAATATGACACTTCAGCTAAACAGTGACGTGATGTCACCAGTATCTGGACAACATACCCGTGAAGGTAATGCTGCAAGAGGTTGACTTAACTAGCCCGTTGTAGCTATGTAATGAGTAACTGGGCCACCTACCCGTAGAGGTAGTAGAAAAAGGACAGCAGGTAGAAGGCCAGTTTGCACCAACCCTCTTTTTGACAGTAGGCCAGGATGTCGGCGTTCATGATCGTAGTGGGATCGTAGAGGCCCGGACCGCTCATCACGGGCCGGCTCATATACCTGCACACGTTAACATGAAACATTTACACACGGACCATATGAAACAGAGAATATTATCTAGTCTACCTTTAGAAACATTTAGTCATACAAGGGCATGACAACAGGACACCCAGCATTCACTCAGACACGAGACCGTAAGCCTCATGATTTCTGGGTCGTTTTCTTAGAAACACTGAGTACTAAAAGGCTGCTTCGACGCTGGAGAAACATTGTCACCCAGAACGAGATTAAATCAAGTCGTGCCCTCCCCCCGCAAAAAAAGAAAAATCACCTGTGACAATGGCAACTACAAGACGAGCGCCAAAACAGACATCTCCCAGGGTTAGAATAGGCTGTAGCCACAGAGAACTGCAATGGTCCCCTGGGAATCTACATTCATCTTCGATAGCACGTCTGCTGCTTCTAGCATTCGTGCAAACTCTTTCGAAAGCCTGGAAAAAAGTCCTTTTTGAAAAGGTTGGGCTGTAACCATACGTACCTCCAGACGTGGTAGGCCAACAGGGGCATGTTGAGGCCAAGAGTGAGCCACTCCGCCGCACACAGGAACATCACGCAGAAGAACACATGGATCAGATACTCCGGGAGCACCAGCTGAAAGGACCGTGTAAACAACAGCACTTCAGTAAACGACAACAACACTTCAGTAAACAACAACAACAGTCTTCAACTGAATATCAACGAGACGAGAGTCAAGAGGAGTCGCCAAAGGCCGGCTCTGTGCAGCACGTTTCCGTAGCTACACCGAAAGCTTCCGATTTTAAAAAGGTACTGAGGTAACAGATGCAGACAGTAGAATACGAAAGGTCATAATGCCGAGGCAGAGGCAACATCTCAAAACCTCAGAGAGATAACGACTTCAGAGTTTTGTCGTGTTCAACAATTGCTGTTAATATGCGACTAGGGATCATGTGCAGAGCTCACGATGAACATGAATTAGACAAACGTTGGATTAATAAAGACAATCTAGGCCGACATTCTGAAGAAGAATACACCCCCCCCCTCCCCCCCAAAACCTTGGGGTTTATTTTTCACCTGTTAACGTTAACATACATGGTCATACAGCAGATGTTCACAGCACAAGACCGTACGGTGGTAAGCAGGGCAGGACAACACGAAGCACCCCGTCATGCACCGTCTGGTGACGTAGTGTGAAACATGCATCACATCACTGGGGAACTGACACAGCCACTCCTGCGCTCTGTCCCAAAATGGCCCCCTGTTCCCTCTGAACCCTGGTCGAAAGTGGAGCACTGAAAAGGGAATAGGCTGCCATTAGGTACCCGGAGACACCTAGTAAGCAGTGAACAGTCAATCATCCCATTTCCGGCGTCAGCGTGTGTATGTGGCACAGCTGAACAGCTACATCCCACTTCCTGGTTACCACAGACAGCGTTGGGGTCGAAGGTAAAATATGCCGAGTGCAAGGGAGAACATGCTGTGTGTGACAGGCAGTCCGCTGGCATCTCAAACAGCACCCTGTTCCCTCCGTGGGACACTACTTATGACCAGGGTCCCTGTGGGTACTCTAAAAGCTACTGTCTAGTCTTAAGTACACTATGTGGGGAATAGGGCGCCATTGGTGGAGCAACTCAGGAGTCAGCCTGTCCGTCCCATAAGGTGGGGTCGGGGTGGGGGGGCAGATGGATTCACTACATGAGGCCATGCATCCGATCAAGGTGTGTGTGGGGGGGGGGGCACAGTGACCCACCCCGCTGCCCACAGATGGAAGGGGTGGTGGGGGGCAGTAGTGGGGGTTTCAGCCCTGCACCGTTTTGCCACATTTAAAGTGAAAACATGACGTCGCATCGCACTCATCGCTAAAGCGTGACGTGAGAGGAGCTCAGAGGCTACGCCTGGCATAGGCCGCTTTCCAAATGCCACCCTATTCGCTACAAGGGTGCTGACTAGTGCCCTGGGGTACCATTTGGGAGGCAGGCAACATGGATTAAGTTCAGAGGAGAACTAGTACCAGACAGAACTGTACATTCAAATGTAGACCTGTGACACTCATCTCAAACAGAAAGAAAGAGATGAGGTTCCAATGGCACTCTAGTTGAGACCAAGGCTCCCTACTCCTCATAAGCATAGTGGGCTGTAGAGGAAATACTCGGGGCACCCTATGCCTTGTCAGTACCTTCCTTATGGTCAGCCATAAAATGCTGAGCTTGAGTGTTTAGACTATGGCCATCTGTTTCAAACCCTAGGTGATACTATAAAGGCTTGAGCCAAAGTCTACAGCAAATCAACTGTCAATGTGGTGTTTTCAAAGGCCCACCACAGCGCGCGACAACGGTCAAGCGATTTGGAAAATACTCACGGCTCAGACTGTTCTTCCACAAGACATTTCTTATGTTTTTTTTTTTTCAGCTAAGTATGCTAAAAACAGGTTATTATTTAAAGCAACAACCCGGGAGCCATTAAGGTTGACTGTCTTGCTTTTCACCTTGTTGAACAGAGCTTTTCACCTTGTTGGCTCGATGATTAGAATCGGTAACCTTTCGTTTACTTGTCCAACAAACTTGACCGCTTAGGCTACCCTGCCGCCCCAAAATCAATTAAGTAATCCAGTCACGGCAAACATTAGGCCCAGAACAACGAGCCCTCAGAACCACAGTTCACTTGCCATTTAATCCAATAAAGGTCAATACCAACGGCTGATTTTAACAGCCTCCAGTCCCGCCTCACAAAACTCACATTTCCAACTCTGTTGCTGACCAGTCAGTTGGACTGGAAGAGTTTCATTCTGAATGTGAGTCGTAGGCTGGCATTCTGGTTTTCACAACGAAGGAATCTACAATGAAATATCACCCTGGGAAAACGCTGTATTCCCAGTAAATCCTGAGTATGGAAACCAGTGAATGAGTAATCGATAATTCTATATTTGAGCGGCTATGGGCACTCTTACCACAACACTATGTAAACAGAGGGTAAGTTGTATAGAATCATGCATGTTCTTGAGCATTTGCAAGTCTTTTCAGTTAACCTCTATAGTGCCATGTCTTCTGTGGCGCTATAGCATCAACACCAACATTAGTACCTCTGTCAACGTGCCTCTGCACATCCCAATGTTTCTGATGAAACCTCCTTCCATTAAATGGAAACACACCCCTACTCACCAAGAACAAACGCGCACCCAAACATGCTTCAACCGAGCCTGAACCAAAAATGGTCCCGCAAAACTCTTTGAACTTGAACTTTGTCTCGAACACTGTGCAATGGCCAAGGACATGGGATCGAATCCCACAGGGGAGAAGTTGGGGGGGAGGGGGGGTAAAGTTTGAAAATGTGTGCGCATACCACTGCAAACCCCTTACAATGAAATTTTTCACTAAATTACTCAAATATAACTATGAAACACTGAAGCAATGAAGAACCCTCTACATACAGCAAAAATAATATATACCAGGCTGCTAGAACTGGATGAAAGTAGGCCAACCCTCTGAGGTACTGTATTCTCCAGACATTAACAGTCTCTTTCTCATGTGGGAAACGGGATAGCAAATGCACACAAACTAACCCAAAGCTTGTTGTGGGCATGACAGCTAGGCTCAGGCGCGTAGCTGGTAGTTCAGAAACAATCACAAAAAGGAACGTAATTGTGACATTTCAATAGGTTCACTCCTTCGGGCACAACTCTGGAGGATGTCAGGCTGAGTCAAGGTCTAACGGTCTTGGGCATGACACCCTATACTCTGCAGTGAGCCTGACTGGCAATGCTCAATGACGTCTAGTAACAATCAGCGCAGAGACTTGAGATGTTAATCTATAACCTTGATGTAAAGTAGCCCAATGAGGGCACTTCTTTTCGAGGTTTGTTAACTGAAAAGACATTTGCAAACACTCCCACCCCCCCGTGCAGAATGACAGACTGGAGACTTGACTGGAGACCCAAACGGGCACTTTAATCGAAGATTGGTACAAACCTTTAATGCAATTTTGACTCTTTTAATCTTTTTGACCTTTTCAACTGTCTTTAAGCCGTTAAAAAATGGTAGATAAAAAAAGCAGATTAGAAAAGAAAGTGTGTTAGATTTTAACAAGATTACTGTAGATGAATAACAATCAGGTACTCAGGTTATAATTCAGCAGTACAGTACCACATGGAAATCCATCGTTAGGGGAACTACTGGCCCGTAACCTCTTCCATCTCACAAGCACATTACAGAAAGCAGATAATCATGCAGTCAGAGAAGCCAGGAGAAAAGTGACCAGCAACTATAAAGTATTTACTTACCGGATTTAATGTGTTACATTGATCAATGGGGTTCTTGTAGTCAGTCTTTAGCTCATCAAATGCAATTATCTGGACAGACAGAACAGATGCATGAGTCAGAACATATTATAGCTTTTTACTATTATGACAGAGACAATTTATATCGTACCACTGAACTATAACAAAGACCAATAGCTGCTCTTTTGTGAGATGCAAAAGTCCAACAACATGTCATTATGGAACAGGAAATGGCATCCCAGTAACATCTTTCACCGAACTAGACAAAAGGAATTAAATCTTTTTAAACCGACAGCCGTGAGTTTGGCTGAACTGGATGATTAAGAACATGAGGGAATTACATTTTTCATTAACGTTAAAGACGACGACATTCTGGTAATACCACTGCAATAATTAGCTTTTTAGCTTAGCTTGTTAGCTACCGCATCCACAAACATATCCTAGCCAAATTGCTAACATTACACGTCCATGGACAGGTAACATTAACTAGCATAATTATGTTTTACCACAGAGCTAAAGGCTAGCGAACTAACTTCATGAACATTACTAATCATTATTGAATTATCTAGATGGTGGCTGTAAAAAAAAAAACTCCAGATAGTTAACTAGGTAAGTAGCAACATTAATCAGATATTTTCCCGGCGAGTAGGACAAATTATTATTCGATATTTCAGACAAACAACACGAATGGGTGTGTGCCATTCATTTTCGGCTAACGTTAGCATGTTAACGTCAGCTAAGCTAGCTAAAGGGGGTGAGTGACAAGTCTGTTTGCCACAGGTTGATCGATGTTACTTCAATCACCTTTCAAATCATACTGTGTGAGTATGATACGCGTATACTTACATGCCAAATGGCGAAGAAAATTAGAGCGGCTGTAAGCAATAGCGCAAGCATGTAACAAAAGGCCGCGAATGTGAACGCCATTTTTGTGTAGCTTGCTGGCTGATGTCGTAGCCACACCGAGATCAGTCACTAATCTGTCACCCTTTGCCTTCCTCACGAAGTGATGCAGT
The DNA here is from genome assembly GCA_016801175.1 of Esox masquinongy. Classification (NCBI taxonomy): domain Eukaryota; kingdom Metazoa; phylum Chordata; class Actinopteri; order Esociformes; family Esocidae; genus Esox; species Esox masquinongy. The sequence goes on from JACXGI010003671.1 coordinate 27,408, forward strand.
AGCTACACAATGATGTGAAATTGCCGACCACGCAAGACAGGAACAGGGCTGTGGAACAGGGCATGCGCACATTTCGGCAGGGTGCGTTCCAGGTCCCGCGAAATGTATATGTTACTTATACCTGTAGGGGCCTCTGAGCCGAAAAGGGGGCCTCGAGATCACAAGGAAAAACAATTTTACATAGCTATTTTTCTAAATAAATAACTAACATTACATTTAAAATGCAGTTCCTTGAATAAGTATTCACACCACTGACCAATTCTCTCATTTCCCTGAATTACAAATACTGTAGCTGACATTTTATTCTGTTACCTATTTGAGTTAAAAAAAAAAATATTATTATTGTAAGGAAAAAAATGTATAAAAGTGTCTCCACCAACATACTAATATTTGATAGAGACACTTTTCTCTGCAATAGGTTTACGTCGTTTGAGGTACATATGTACCAGATTTGCACAAAGTTTCAGAATTCCCTTTTGTGGACCACCATGTTTAAATAGTTCCACAGATTCTCAATGAGAACTTTGACTCTATCCTGTAGGAAAGTCACTTTTTTGTTCTTGAGCCGCTCTAATGTTGCTTAGGTATCAATAGATGCATTGGAGTCACCTTATTTCTACCTTCTGTAAAATGCTCTTTGGTCTTCATTTTCTCTCAGATTCATAGCCAGATCAATGATGCTTTAACAGTGGTGTTCATCCAAACGTGACAGCTACTTCAATGGTTCAGATGTGGAAGCTAATAGTAATTGTTTCTTTCACCTGTGTTAACTGGGAACTTCCACTGCACAGGGGTTGAATACTTTACAAGTAATATAAATTATTTTTCACAATATTTCCAAACATAAAACCAATGTCACCTCACAATAATTGATTTTGAATTTAAGCATTTTAAAATAAAATATCAGAACAGAACAAAACTTCAGTGAACCATTTGTAATCCAGTAATATTAGAGAATTGGTGTTGCAGCAGAATACTTTTGCAAGACACTGTATATAAAAGATTTACAACATTTGTTGCAAATCTTTAAAAAAGATTTGCAACATTTAACTTAAATAATTAAATCATTCCTTGCTCTGAAATGATTCAAAATAGGAACATTTACACTTCACACCCTTAAATGACGTGTGTTTCTTTGTCAAAGATCTCTCCACGCCATTTCCATAATCCAGCAGCAATACTCATTCTTTTTTTCAAGGAAGCAGATGTATTTATTTAAAAAAAAAAGTTTTATTATCAAGCAATATAGGCTGATGGCACTGAAAACAAGCAACCTAATTTGAATAAACTCAATAAAAACATGCATTTATTTAACAATTTTATCAAAAAGAACACAGGGAAGATTTCATTTCTCATGTAAGGGGGCCCTGAAATGGACTGGGAGGGACTGGAGGCAGAAAAGAACTATTGACCTTTACAAAGGAACACGAATGAAAAATTACAAATGTTATCAGACATTCAGTGCAAGTCATCTGCTGATGATGGGCGAATAAATAAAATGCAGTGGATAACACATTAAACGTAACTTTTGTTTTTATTGGGATAGCTGTATAAAGCATTGAAAAATACAAATATTTCACAAGTTTCACTAACACCATTGGGTAGCTGCATGTTATGTTTGAAATGGTGTTTTGTTAAGAAAAATAAAAGCTGTGGATCTGAAAAGGTACAGAACTATTATATGAAAAATACATCAATTCAGTGTAATCAAGAACACTTAATAGGCCACGTTCCTACAAATTCATCACAAAGGCTATATCTCTTTAACGAATGAAGGTTAACATTTTCTATCCAGGGTTGATTAACAGCCTGGGCCCATCATGGTGCACTCTGCCACATGTTGATATACGACTGGTCATAAGTAGTGCACTACGATAAGGGTGCCATTTAGAACATTCATGTTCTTCCCATTACACGTTGATCATTGTCCAACTACTGCAGCGTTTAAAACACAAACAGGATTTGACCCTTGCCCTTTGAACCCACACACGCAAGATGTCACTAGCTGCTGGCACCAGTCAACAGAAGCCAAATTTGGAGTTTATTATTGAGGATATACATTCACTGTTTAAAACAAAGAACATGCAGTAAAAACTGACACATTTTCAAGGCTTGTTTAGGATGTTTTTGTACTCATGATACAAACTGTTCAACAAACACATTGATAAAAGCATGCAATTGTATTTACAGTAGCTTTACCACATCATTTTTTAAAGTACAGCTTATTAAGCATTTTCAAAAAAGGACAAACGGTAAAAACCATTGCAGTTAATAATTTTTGTTTTTCACATTGACGTCTAGCTAATTGCACGACTCGGAGTAAAAACAGGAATCTGTTAGTTACAGTACATCAGTATGTTAATACGTAGAAACTATGAGGTGATTTATTAGCTGTTGTCTTGTTATGCTTTTCAACGTCACGTTTCAGCAGATGGCAAGACTCTCGGCACATAGAAAATAGCTAATTGTTTGTTTTTTTAAGTTTGTGACTCTTCAGATGAATACTCTGATGAAAAAAAGACCACCTTGTTAGGAACACAACAACTTCAAATGCAACACGGTACACCTGTTCCAAGTTCTTTTGTGCATGTAAATTTAAAGGTAAAAAGTTGATTCTACTCAACTGCCTCATTTGACAGTAAAACGTCATTCATGCAGAATATTGATATCCCTTAATAGTTAGGCATTCGTTAAGTCCAGCAAGTAACCTGTGGTAAGCTATTACCTCCCAGGGTGCAGGATAGGGTGGTGTTTAAACCTGTTCATGGGTGACAAACAGGCTGCTTTTTGGTCTCACATAAAATGTTCTTAATCCATGAAAGGCTGGTTGTCATGGCATAGATTAAGATGTTACGGGACCAGGTTCAGCGGACGCAGTTTAGGGTTAGTCTAGGGTAAAAAAAAAAAAGGTCAGTGGAGACCTCGATTGAGCCTGCTTTGTTTTTGTCCTAGACTAGACTTAATCTGTGTGTGTGCAAAGCCAGCCCATAGAGTCCAGGGAGTAGGCTAAATCCGTGTGTGGGAAACCCGTAAACCAACAAAGTTAATACTATAGGAATGTATCAGTGAACAGCTTGGTAGGAAATAAGTGAGCTGCCTGTTGTGGGACACATTCCAAAGCTATTAAAAAAAAAAATTTTGTCCCAAATTACACCCTATTTCCTATTGAGCATTAACTTCGAACACTGTCTACCGTGTAGGATTAGGGCTGTCTCGAAGCCACCGTTACCTGGCTGTTAAACCTCACCAAGAATCCCACTGTTACTCCTCCAAACAAAGATTAGCATGGATACCCAACTGCCCTTTAATGTCCTCACAAACAGTCAGACTATCAGGGCCGATGTTAACTGTGGGTTCTTGAAACGTTGCTTATCGACAGTGGGCGTCGATATGCATAATTCCGTTTCCCCCCAGAAAAGTACAAAGAGGATAGTCTTATGCACCTAGAAATCAGACTAGTAATTAGATGTTTTTTTGTGTGTTTTAGTTTTTTAGTTGTGATCCTTTGTTGCCATAATGGTGTTCTCTAAACACAGCAGGTGAGTGAATGTTGTGAAAAAGGAATGTATTTTCTTTGTACTGACCTTTCCAAGCATAAAGAGGAAGTCCACACCATATAATCAAAGACACATTTTACATCCAAATTGTACGGCTGAGATTGTGCAGTCAAAGTGCCTCCACCCTGATGGCACTTTGATCTTTAAAATGTATAAAGAAGAATCAAATAAGTTGCTAATTAGACTGAAAAAAACAAACCTGTTTGGTACCAGTTAGTTTTTGCATTAACATTCCCTCTTCGGACATTTTGTCGAATATGACCGAGTAAAATCTGTGGAATGCTAGTACAAACAGACTGGTAGCCAGGCTAGATTGTTGTATCTACAGTCCACAGTCAACTCCCATAAGCCATATATCAATAAACAGAGGCTCTAAATCATAGCTCCCCTTTGACCATCCAGAACACTCAATTTAAATACAATTAAAACATTCCGGTAAAAGTAAAAAGACAACCTAAACGTGGTTAGAATCTAAATCTATAAAATTATAATAATGTAAACTAAACAAGCAAAAATCAAACCTCAAAAGCAACCGCTGACATGACAATTCCTTAAAGTTTCCCTTGAGTTTTGCTTGTGCAAGAGGGGGAATGCAGTGTTCATCTTAGGAGTGGTAGTGTTAATATTTTAAAGACACAGGAAACTGGTACATGTTGAGGGGGAGAGCATGATTGTATGGGGACAGATACACAGAGGAGGAAAAATTAAGCAATGCTGTTTCCTCCCCCAGGTGATGGACAACACAGGCTGTCTATGCGGTCTTAATTCTACTCTAGACATTTCAGTCCATTGGATCACCACCAGATGGCCACACCTTAACCGAAGAAACCCAACTTCTCTCTAAGCCACTCCTCTGTCAAGTCCTCCGTGTTCCGAATCTCAAACACCTGGAAAAAATTAAGGAGAGCAGACAATTATAAAACATTTATAACAAACTAGCTAACATGACCACTAGGAGGCACTGTTGTTCATTTGTTTTTTGTTTTGTTTATATCTCTAAAGACAGATTGGTGTAAGATATGCTCCACTTTTTTGGCCACATGTTGACAAGATGTTGGGTAATTACTAGAGGGGACTATTGACCCACTGAGCATTTCTGACTAGTCAGCAAAAGGTAAAGAAAAAACACGGTGACTTGTGTAGTAACAGATTAAGGAGAGCAGACATACAACAGATTTTTAGTAAGCACATTCTAAAGATAGCTAAGGGTGATACCCACACTTCAGTAACAACAGTTTTACAAGCTTTTAACAAGCAAACATCTTATGATATGTGAGCATATAATAACAGAACGCTATGTGAACATAACAACAGTCATATAATGAATATGAAAATCATTTGTTACAATCAATTAAACATATATTATGTGAAATGGCTAACTGTAACCCATCCTGGACCGAATCGAATGACACAAACATAAATAATGATTAACGCTTATGACATGCAGTTAAATCCAGATTGCACTAACCTCCAAATATGAAAAAAACAGGTAAAACACTAACCTTGGTCAATTGGACAGTTTGCACCAGCTTGTTTTTGCTTCCTGCGTACATCATCTGCTGTTCAGGTTTACAGCCTAAGTGAACAGATACGGTGGATGGAACAGGATTAAGGGGACAGAAATGGTGGATGGAACAGGATTACAGGAACAGACATGGTGGATTGAACAGGATTAAGGGAACAGATGTGGTGAATGGGACAAGATTAAGGGAACAGATGTGGTAGATGGAACAGGATTAAGGGAACAGATATGGTGGATGGAACAGGATTGAGGGGACAGAAATGGTGGATGGAACAGCAGAACAAGATTATGGTAACTGGAATTATGTGTCTTTCAGAAAACTTGAAACTATCACAATAGGCATGTCTTCGCTCAATTAATTGTAACAGCGTTTTTAATGAACAAGAATTATATTTGCTTTACTGTGATTGTTAGTAATGTCTTTACTGCAAGTGTAAATGTGTTTAATGTACAGTGTAAATGTTTAGAATGTCCTTCTAATGCTGTTTTGGACCCCATAAGATTAGCTAATGTCAAGGTGTGAGCTAATGAGGATCCAAATACAAATTAAATTCAGTTACAAAGGGAAACTGAATTCTGAATCTGTCTCATGAAATGGGCCCAAAAAATGTTGGCATAACATATTCTACGGGACGTTTAGGACCGGATATCATCTTACCCACAGGACTGGAGAAGATGAAGCAGAGAGGGTAGGAAACTCTCCCATCACTATGTTCATACTTGTAGCTATACACAACAAATGTGCAGGAGGTTAAGGATAACTTCTCAGTTTAAAAAAAAAGTGACGATAGACAGTCTAACCTTTAAAATCTTGTCTAATTTGATCAGCTGAAATGCCCCTTAGCAGGTTAGACACAAAGCAGAAATATCTAGTTTTCAGGGACAAAGTAACAACAACTTAGCTTCCTTTACAGCCTAAAATCCCAGCTCAGGTGTTTATTTTAACTCGGTCAAATAAAATCAGAAATCTGCCTGTTCTCAAAACGACTTTCACGCAAATCACACACTGATGTCAGCTGCGTTATGTGAGTGATTCTGAAACTAGGATTCAACGCTAAACGTGGAAACACGTCTTACATTTTGGAAATAATGTACATGTTAAATAATATTAATTATGATTTCTAGCATTTTGCACAAGTCATTTTTGTCAGTGGATATCTGGGTTGTCTTTCAGGAAGTTCATCCTTCAGATCATCAGGAGAAATATCCTTGGATGGGAGAGAAGGTGATAAATGTTTAAAATGTACTGTAACTACAACAAAAGGTTCATGCTTCATCATACGACACCACGTTTGCATTATTTCAGGGGGGAGGGGAATCAGTTCACAGTGACATCACAAGTCTGACAACCAGGTCTGAAAAATCTCACAACATACCTCATGTTCTTCATCAAGAATAACAAGCTGCTTATCCTTGTCAATCTTCACTGTGAGAAAAAGAAATGTATATAAGCTTCAGCAGAAACTGTACTTAGATGTTTGTTTCTTCCAAGAAACAAACATCTTATGTTTGTTTGTTTCTTCCAAGCACTTGGCCCAAGGAACAATTGGTTTATGATGGGGAGGATACTCACTGATGATAGCAGCATTGTTAGTCGCCTTCCGGAAGCGGAACTCCCTTAGCTTTTTCACCAAGTCTCCATCCACATCACAGACGACCAGTGATTCACTCTGGAAGTAATGGAGAGGAGAAAATCGATTTAGGGCCCTTGGTCATAAAGACGCCGAGTGTTGATCTAGGATTGTTTATCATACAGAACAAGACTATACAGACAGGTTGGAACAGGCCCTGTAGGTGCTGAAGGCAACGAACAGAGTGGAAAGGGAAAAAGCCCCACATGGTGGGAATTGCAACCTGGCTCAGCAAGGATGAAACTGTAAGGTTCTGACTAAACTCTGCCCTCTGACCCGCCCAAGCTCAGTTGGCCACACACAGCCATCCCACTTCTAGTCCACTCATAACATGGCTCATGGATTCTCAGAGTAGGGGACAACGCTGAGCTAGGATCCGTTTTGCCGTCTTGATCCTCATAAATAAAGACTATAAGAACAGGGGGAGAAAGGGTTACTATCCGCTTAACGTACAAGCTGACCTTGCAGTGGATCTGACCAAGAACTATCCACGCAGTTTGCCTTAGGAGTGGATAAGCATAAACTACTACCCACTGCTGGTTTCAGTTGGGTCATCTCATTCACCTCTCATTCACCTTAGATTTCCTGTTCTTTATTTCCTAATTTTGTAATATTTGTACAACATACTGCAGTTTACAGAACGTTTTACCAGAAAAGTTGAGTTCCAGGCCCTACTAAACCCAAAGTAGGTCTACGTACCTAATGTACATACCTAATGTCAGAAACAGTGCACTATTGGGGAAAATTGTGTTACCTGGGATGCAGTTTGGATCTAATAACATCTGGAGAGCTTTAGGTGATAGTAATATAATAAACGTATCCATCAAAAAATGCTGCCGTGCTCAAAACAGCCATTCTCGTAAAAGGATCATGGATGTCTGTTTTTAATGTGTTATGACAACATTGCAGAATTCACAGTCTGACAACACCCTCTTTAGTAAACATTCCAAATATTTCGTCTCCTTTTCAATGCTAATGTCTTTGACACGTTTACATGGATTACGGGGACCGGAATGTAAACTATAGAGACTGGGACTATGGGGATTGAATCATTGTTCTGATGGGTTGGATTCTTTTGTTCAATGGCCTACTCTAGATTTGATTTGACAGAGTACCGTCACAGACCGGAAGTACCGCACTGATGTAGGAGCTAAGATATTAATAATGTACAAATAATGAGAGATGCGCATCCCTCAGAAGGCTGACGTTCCAAACAGGTTTCCTCACTGTTCTAGACAAGTTTAGCTAGCTATGTACTACGCTAGCTAACTACAGGAAATGCGAAGCTAGCTGGCTTGCATTCTATGCACCTCGCCCATTCAATCTCAAGTCACACATAAAAATGGTGCCAGCACTTTGACGATGTGAAATTATCAAGTTAAATCGATCGGGGAAAAACTATGTAATTTATTGTGGAAAACTTTCAATGTAAGGGGTTATCAGTTAACCAGGTATCCGGCTGGCTATGGTCCGTACCGTAACATGTTGCAGCACATCACAATGAGCTGGGTGGAACAACTGCATTTGAAAACATTGTACATAAAGCGAGGTCCCTTTCGAAATAAACAAGCGATTACAGTTAGGCAGTGCCGTCAGTAAACAGTTACTACTTTGAAAATAGTCTAGCAAATCACATTTAGTGAGATTTTTCACCACACCTCAGCAACAACTTACCATTTTCCCTGAAGCGCAGACTCAATATTTCTGACTAGGCCGGAGGAGGGCAGCACTACATCCAGTATTTTTTTTTCCACATCATCTTGTGACTCTGATCTGATCAGACCAATCGCCCCGGGACAGCATCAATTTAAATAATTTATTGGGCATATTTCAGACAATGTCAATTATACAAAGTGTAATTATAGTAGAGGTGAGGGAGAAAATGTGGATACACTTTATCTTGTTTTTAAATTTGAGTTAATCCTAAATTGCCGACTTGCAGTCCAAGAATATTGATGTGAGTCTGGAACGTACCCGTTTTGATTCCATCCGTCTTTGGATCCGCCCATTCACGTCACATTCTAGGCGTGAGGGAGCAGGCTGTGTGCACTTGCTTTCACTAGTTTTGTAGACTTTTAATCTCTCAACTGACAAAGTCTTGTTGTTTTAACTTTACAATTTGTTGAAAGACGTTCCTCCGTTGTTGAGGTAATATTGAACTGTCTAACTTACTTTTAAAGCATGTCTTGAGATGGTACTTTGATCGCACCATAGATTTGTCTAATCAGCTACTACAGCTAGCTTGCTAGCTAATGTTTGCGACATTAGCTGCTAGCTTCCTGTATGTGTGTACTATACTGTACAGCACTAATCAACCCGTAATCCAGTTGAATAAAATGATGCGTATATTTAGTTTTGATAGCGAGTTTACTTAGTTAAGTACGAGTTACAACCAAAATAAAGGAAACACTGAGTAAATCAGGGATACAAAGTGTATTTAAACCAGGTGTTTTCACACACGTGTGGAAATGACATCCCATTCGGATCATAGGGTCATTTTAAACTCGGCAGGCCTAGTAGTAGCCATTATTTTGGCTACCATAGCTACAATGGATCAGAGTGACTTTGCAAGAGGTGTGATTGTTGTGACAGGTTTGTTAGGAGTTTTTTATGAAGACTAGTCAACTTTCTGATGGTAGGAGTTTGTGGACTAATTGAACCCAGTTGAACGCATTTGGGAGATTCTGGAGTAGGGCATAAGACAGCATTTTCCATCAGTAGAACAACATGATGGAATTTAATTTGGTGAATGACAGAATGGTGTTGCCTCCCTCTACCCCTAGTAAAGTAATCCTTTAGGATGTATTTGTAGGAAGCAATCTGATACGGTTAAGACTTATTGAAGCGGTTTGGATGGCTTATTTTGGCTTAACGCCATCATTTTATATTCATGTTTTTTTATTTTCACATTAAACCAACTAGCTGTCATAATTCTATTAATGCTATAGGCTATAACCTTCAGACCTAACAACTTTCCTTTTTTCTCTCATCAGCTACTTTTCAGGACATGGATTTCTCGGTGAGTTAGCTGTATCAATTAAGTTATCATTAATGTGTGTCTTATTTAGGCTTTTAATTGTGTTATTTGAATGTTGGTGAAGAATGAGTGGCGCAGTGTTCAAAGTCACTGCCTGGCAGAAGAGCTGTATCAGAAAGCGTGGCATATCGAAAGTGTCCAAGATCCTGCAAATTGGTTCAGATGTGATGGGGGGAATAGGGGTAAATAAAAACAATAGACATTGAAAAGAATATGGTTGCAACAAACTCCCTTTTTTGTGGCATGCAGCTGGCTGATGCCATAGCGGACGATGTCCCGGGCCAAGCGGAGAAAGCGGGTAACCCCAACCCAGCTGCCCCTAGTGCCCCTCCACCCACTAACCCTGGCTGGCCCGGCGCTGCCCCTGGGGCTCCCACACAGCCCTCTGCTCCGGGCGGATTCCCAGGAGGCCCGCACTCTGGCCCAGGGGCCCCGGGGCAATTCCCTGCAAATCAAGGTCCCTTCTCCTCTGGTCCCGGAGCACCGGGGCAGTATCCTGGAGCTCCCTCCGCTCCTGGTGGGTTCCCGCCTGGTCCAGGAGTGCCAGGGCAGTACCCAGCCGGACCTGGTGCCCCCGGGCAGTACCCGGCCGGACCTGGAGCCCCCGGGCAGTACCCAGCCGGACCTGGAGCCCCCGGGCAGTACCCAACCGGACCTGGAGCCCCCGGGCAGTACCCGGCCGGACCTGGAGCCCCCGGGCAGTACCCAACCGGACCTGGAGTCCCCGGGCAGTACCCAGCCGGACCTGGAGCCCCAGGACAGTACCCAGCCGGACCTGGAGCCCCAGGACAGTACCCGGCCGGACCTGGAGCCCCTGGACAGTTTCCTGGAGCTCCCATGCAGTATCCGTCTGGGCCGTTCCAGACCAGCCCCGGAGCACCCCCAGGACCGTATCCGAACGCGCCTTACCCCGGAGCCCAGCCTGGTGGTGGGATGTACGGACCAGGGGGTCCAGGAGCTGCCTTCCCTGGGTTCTCAGGTGGAGCCTTCCCTCCCATCCCCACTGGCTCATGGGGTCCTGGGGGAGGCGGAGGGTTCCCGGCCCAGCCAGGCCATCCTGGCTCCTTCGGCCCGGGACCCATGGGACCGTACGGGGGGCCGGCGGCTCCAGGAGGCATGCTGGTGAGTAAACATAGTGTAAACAAACTGTAAACACCACGCCACTTCTAGGCTGCTTCCCAGGGCTCTTCTACCCTGGTCTTTACAAGGGATAATCTGTACACTTGGTGGTGTTTTTTCCTTGGGGGCGGGGGGGAATTTTCTAGCCTCGTTTCACCATCCTTTTCCAAGATTACAGAGCCCAGAAGGATGGATCTGGCCATGAGATTTGGTGAGCTTGCAGAAACTACACTTGCGCTATATTGGACATAGTCTGGTATACTGGTCTGAGGTGATTTCTGCCAGGCATGGAAATCTTTCTCTGCCTTCAGCCAATGATCGAACCCTTCATCCCCACCTGTGATCTCTGTTACCTTGGTTGTCCCAATCCTATTGGGGACAGCTCTGACTCAGCCCAGTCCACAATTTCACCAAATTGTCCCCCCTTCTAATTTGGTGATGTCAGATTTTGAGATTACTTTTTGCTAGTAAGTGTTTGGCATTACATTCCCCCAGCCAACAAACATAATTTAACTCAGAGGCTCCCAACCCACCACTAAGAGCCACCACAGTGTGACGAGACAAGGCAGCCATGTCCCTGAGACAACTTGCTCCGTCCTGTGCTGGCATTGTCGCGATGCTGCGATTTGAAGATCTGGCTGCGATAACACAGTAGTGCTGTGGGGTAGTCACTTAGACCAGTGGTTCCCGAATCCGGTCCTCAAGTACCCCCAACAGACACATTTTTCTTGTAGCCCCAGACAAGAGTACCCAATTAAACTCAACGAGGGCCTGATAATTAGTTGACATCTTGAAACAGCTGTACTTGGCCGGGGCTACAATAAACGTTTTTTGTTGGGAGTTGGGAACCAATGACTTTCACCACTGAGTCACTTCTGGGGGGGGCCCAACACCCTACCTTTTTAACAAGTGTCTAAAATAACTTCCGTACCCAATGTGGCTTTTGCTAACCAATGCTTTGGTTATTTATTTTTATTTTAGCACTAATTTTGGCGGATAGCAAAGGTTAAAGATTAGATCCTGGGTTGTGTGGTTGTCCTACCTATTTCATGATTAATGAACTCTCTGGATGAGACTAAATCTGGATGAGACTAACTCTGGGTGAGACTAACTCTGGGTGAGACCAAGTCTGGGTGAGACTAACTCTGGGTGAGACTAACTCTGGGTGAGACTAACTCTGGGTGAGACCAAGTCTGGGTGAGACCAAGTCTGGGTGAGACCAAGTCTGGGTGAGACTAACTCTGGGTGGGACCAAGTCTGGGTGAGACCAAGTCTGGGTGAGACCAAGTCTGGGTGGGACCAAGTCTGCATAAGACTAACTCTGCATAAGACTAACTCTGCATAAGACTAACTCTGCATAAGACTAACTCTGGATAGGACTAACTCTGGATAGGACTAACTCTGGATAGGACTAACTCTGGATAGGACTAACTCTGGATAAGACTAACTCTGGATAAGACTAACTCTGAATAAGAGTCTCTGCTAAATTACTAAAATGTAAAAGGCCAGACTCCAGGGAATTTCCATTACATTTCATTTGTTTTCCTACAAACATAATGGCTGCGGGATTCCTTATCTTGTTTACTGCCACTTAATTACAGGAATACTCCAAATGGTATTTATTTTGAAAAACAGTGAGTTTATTAAAGGCTTCCTGTATTTTGCAACCCTAGCAAGGCTGAACAACACCTGTGAAGTTATGTCATAATGTATTCTTGTCTTTCAGCCCAGACACAATCCACCATATCCACCACATTTTTGAAAGCAATGAACTCTTCAGCTTTTCAGTCGGATGAGGACATCACTGATCACACCAAGCAATATCCCTGTGGTTTGGTTCACTACAAAATAAAGGCAGCATTATTAAACATGATGATGATGTTTTTATATGTAAATAGCCTATACTGGGAGGGACAGTGCAGTATTTGCTGTCATTGAAGTGCAATACACAGCCTTGGCTTTTGAAGTAACATATTTTTTGTATATTTCACTCGATATATTTCACTCCCACATTATATTTGTATGCTACTTTCTAATAAAGCTCAATATAATTTGGGACTAATCCTGTTCTTGTGTGTTTGCCAGCATTGATTATTATACATATTGAAATAAAATATTTTCTTTTTTCTTTTTTTTTTACATTGCAGTGTTTTATCAACATTTTGGGTAAATAAGCCCATCACAAAATTCTATTAATCAAGAGGTTACATTCCAGCACTGACATCATGCAGTTAAAACTGGTTCATCCAGTTTTTCCAGCTGGGTGAAACGACTATGGGCAAGGGTCTACAGTGACAGTTTGGTTGCGTACGTTCCTTACATAGATCCCTAGACATGTTTTTTTTTTTACCAAGAGGGTAGGAACTTGTTTTCAATGGGCTTTGCAATGCTCCGGTTCCTGAGCACAACAGAGAATGCCCTGAAATCAGATTGGTTGTTCTACTTTTCTCTGTGCACTTCTAATTTTTTTTCAACACTGGAGCGCATTTAGCATCGAGACCAGAAGTGGATGACTAATTATTCCAGTGGAGTTTAGAATGTAGGCGAGGTTCAGGAGTTGGCTGACAGTGATTCCATTACTCATCAGAAGATATTTTTGTCAGTGGAGAAATACATTCACTTGCACAGAGACGTGATCTGTATTTCTCAATTAAATTATGAATTAATGCATTAACTATGTTCGAAGTACAACTGTCAGTTTCAGCAGCACCAATTGCCTCCCCTGATGAGGTGTTGAAGTGATAATTTGTCCTGGTACCCAACAGAATGTAATTATAATCCACAATCTATACACAATCCTCTCTAGGTCAACTTTAATATCCATCATCGCCCACTACCATTTGATTTATTGGGTATTGTGTACTGATGGTCACATTTTTATTTTTTTAAATAATTTAACCGGTTGATTCATTGAAGACGGGTGGCGTCTTTGCTGACGGTAACTTTACACTGTACCCTGTGTTTCAGCCAGTGCCATATGAGTTGCCCCTCGATAACGGGATCATGCCCAGGCTGGTCATCACCATAGTGGGGGAGCCCATCCCTGGCGGAGACAGGTAGGTCTTTGTAGTCGACTACCGGATTCATTTATTCGTCCACTTGTTCATTAGTTTGTCCATTTATTCGTCCACTTGTTCATTAGTTTGTCCATTTATTCGTCCACTTGTTCATTAGTTTGTCCATTTATTCGTCCACTTGTTCATTAGTTTGTCCATTTATTCGTCCACTCGTATATCGTTCATTCGTTTGACCATTTATTCAACCACTCGTGTATTGTGCATTCATTTGACCATTTATTCAACCACTCGTGTATTGTGCATTCATTTGACCATTTATTCATCCACACATTTATCTGTTGATGCACAGTTCTCATTAATTTGTCAATTCGCTCATTCAGTAATGCATCCAGTAATTGTTTGATTTCTCCAAGACATGGATCATTACCGCAGGTGATGTATTCCAGCCACAACCCTACAGTGGGCCATAATAAAACCCTCTGACCTCGTGGTTGGGAAGGGAAATGTGTTTGGCTTATTAGAACTCTGCTGAAATCAACGTAATTGTTTAATTAAAAAAAAAAAAAATGCTACGTTGCTGTTCAGATTTCTAGCAGTCGTTATGTGGATTGACGACATGTAGAAGTGGCTTGATTTCAGGTTCCATGTCGACTTTTTAAAAGAAGAAGATGATGAGGATGACGAAGAGGTGGTGTTCCACCTCAACCCTCGTTTCTATGAGCAACAAATTGTCCGTAACTCACACCTAGACGGGGGTTGGGGTCCTGAGGAGCGAGACGGAGGGTTCCCGTTCGTTCAAGGGCAACGTTTTGAGGTACAATATGCAATGGGTCGGGTGTACATTCTCAGAACTATAAAACATAAGGACAAAGTAGCGATAATACCGTGACGGCAGTCATGGAGAATCACTCACTGTGGGTCAAAGCGATAATATCACCCCCATACCAAACTTCTGTTCGCTGAGCCGTCGTCTGTCCTCCCCCCATGCAGCTGAAGATCCTAGTGGAGGAGGACTCTTTCAAAGTGGCCGTGGATGGGACCCACATCCTGGAGTACGAACACAGAACGGGAGGGTTTGAGGACGTCACCCTGCTGCGTGTGGTGGGCGATGTCGCTCTCTACAGTGTGGCCCCTAGCATGATCTAACGGTTCCCTCGCGGATCACTGCTGAGCCTAAATGGTACCCTGTTCCCTATGTAGTGAACTAATATGGTGCCCTGTTCCCTATGTAAGGCTCTGCTTTTGACGAGTAAGGCACCTTTAATGGGGTTGATATAGAGCGCTATTCCAGGTATTGTGTATAGCATCCTATTGTAGTTTGGCTTTTGTGAGACGTAGTACACTACAACGGCGTAGGGTGCCATTTGGGATTCAGCTCACTGAACCTGATTGACACTGTGGCCAATGGACTGGATGAATCTCATGCAACTCTTTACATTACCCAATCGAACAGGGCTAGACCAGATATTCCATTTTTGCATTGTCATTTATACCAATTATGGTGGATGGATAACCGGGCGCGTTCGGAGCCGCTCGTCTGCGGTCCGCTCGTCTTGGCCTGGTAGTGTGAAAAGCCCTTCACAGCATGTCCTGCATTTTATTTTTGTTTCAGAGATTTTATTCTGGACACAAATTAATATTTGTCATATATAACGCTAAAATCTATAGAAATATGTACAATTGAGGGCAAGGAAGTAAACTCTGTGAACTGTAGCGAATGAGAAGTCAGCTTTTACAGCTCTAGGGAAAGTAACCTTATTTATTCTGCATGAACTGCTAGGCAATTCTGGAAAGGTTGATATGTCCTTAGCATTTCTTGTGTTTTCAAGACAGCAGCAAAGTAGACTTCTGCTGTAATTGCGTATATGTTTTTTTGTGTGTCCATAACCCCAGTTGGATTGGAAGGGTCGTTATGCATGTGTGCATAGTAACAGACTGAAAATGGGGCTTTTAGGTTTGGGGTCAATTCATGAAGTCACATTCACTGACATTCCAGTTCTCCTCAGTGCTTTTCAGTGACAAAATGTGGAATTTGATCGGCAGGAATTGACCCCAACCCTGTGGGACTTTTGCTTTGAACCACTATATTTTATTGCTGCCTGTGAGGCTAAATGGACTTAGATGGAGACTAGAATTATATACAGAGCCTTGTTAGTATGTTCCGTGGACAAGTTTTGGCATCATCCTGCTTGTAAGTCATAGCAAATGTGTGTCTTTAATATTTCAGTATTAACCCTTCTATTGTTCCACCCTGATGAATTGAGGAGCATCCATCAATCATCATCTTTTGAAGTACTTATTTGTGCAACAAGGAGCGGACATCTACAGCTAAATGTTATTGAACTGTAGTCAGTCATTATATAACGTTGTAGATTTGTGGCCAAAGACTAAGTGTTATTTTCAAGATGAAGTTTTAAATAGGTTGTGAATAAAGAGAGCTGGTGGATTCTATGACTGGCTGTTACTAGGTTGTTCTATGCAGTGGTTTTCCTCAATCAGGAGTGTCTCTGTCTAAATTATCCCCTTAAGTACAACACATGCTGACCTCGAATCAGTTTCGCATTTTCCTGACTAAAAGAATCGGTTAGGGGATGATAATCCTATATCTAACCGACTGAAATAAGCATTACCCCAAAACAGTCATTATTTACTGTAGGCCTTTAAATATTGCTTTAAGGATTCTTTTATTATGAAATCCCAAAGGGAATAATTGTAACATTAGGCATCCTTCAACCTGGATTAAAAAAAAACAACAACTATAATTTGTAGGAGTGGCCGGAATTTTGGAACCCTCTGAAAACGATAGTAAAATGCTTGTGATTCATAGGTCATCATAATGAGTAGAGCCCGGTAGAGCCACAAATGGAACCGGATGGAACAAGGAGCCAGATGAACCACCGGATCTATAAATCTCAGACATACGGTTGTCGTTCCCGTTCCCAACACCAGTGGCCACTGGCCAGGCAGTGAAAGAGTTATGGAACGAGATACAACTGGGTCGTTTTTCTACCCAACGTGTTATGAATATAGTGAAATAAGCAGAGTCGATTACGTTTGCTAGAATACGCCAATATTATCTCACTAATTCGGGATTATCTATGCCCGCACAGGTTCAGTGTGTGTGGTGTATTTTAGGTCAGTTGTAAACATCTTCGGTACAGCAGTAGTTTTAAGCGCGTTCTGGGAAGTGGAGTTCTCCGGTAGAGGGCAGAAAACTGCGGGAGGTGGCAGACAGCGAATAAAACTGCTGCATGAGTTCACCTTCCCAGTAGAACTACCCTCCAAACAACAAGATATTTAGTTTGTCATCCGGATTCCATACATCATGAACGGGTCAGCAACATACACAGCGTCTTCCGTGCTGGACATAAAGTTAAAAAGAGGACCACAAGGTAAGGACAAATCTTTCAGTATCAACTCCGACATTGCTACTAGCTATGTTGCAAACTGATGGCCTGGCTTTCTAGCTAACTGTTGCTCGCTACTACGGTGTAGCAGGCTGTCTGTTCACATTCTGCTAATTTATTAGAGTAATCTGGACATTACAGCCTTAACTTCGAACGCCATGAGATCGGATTTCCCTCCGTTTGTAAGTAAGCAAAAATAAGGGTCAAATTAGGAAATAGGTATTGATAACTAAGTGATATAGACTCTACTACTCCGTACATTACTTTTGCCGCAATATAATTTCTCAGCTAACTAGCTTGTTGGTTAGCATTTAGCCTATGCGCTACTTTTACTTTTGATAAGCAAATCAAAGGTGGCAATCAGATATACTTTGTGGAAGACCGGAATCTCTTTGAAGCTTGCGGGCCATGCTATGCATTCTGGGTACTTGCAGGGACAGCTTTACATGTAACCCAGCTGTAAATACGTTTAGTCTGAGATATTTCATTTGTCCCACGTAATGTTGTATCGTAATCGTTTGGAAATTGTGAATTTTAGTAACTGTGTATTCTCGACTCAATCTTACCCTGACTTTCTTCAAATGATATAGAGATGATAAGTTTAACAACCGCGGGACCCAGCATTAAATTGACAACGTAAGCGCGATTGGTCGACAGTCTGCTGGGCTGTGCTAATCGTCACCAAAGCATTTGCTTGGTAGGAAGACGTCGTCGACCTGATCAATGAGATCCTATCTGCCAATTTTTACAGCATTTTACATCAAATTCCTATGAACTAGTTTGTTATAACTCGCACCAATATCTGAGCTGTCATCTGCAATGTGCTTTCATGCCAGAACCATTAAAAATGAGAAGTCCTAGTTTGACAATTGTCACCTGATTTTAATGCCTCCGCATATTGAGTTGACTTAAACTAGCTATTAAGCAATGTTATTTTTATGACAATACAAGGTGTTATTGGCTAACTCTGGAATTCTTTGTACCTTGTCCCTCATGGATAACAGCGTTCTAATCAGCAGACATAGCCTTTCTAGTCCACACCCTTGCTGGCCTGTCTCCAATGTATTCTTTCTGCATTACATAGCATTTCTCATAGAGTTAAAAATCCACATCAGTGTTCTTTGAAAACACAGAGTGAATTAGTAGTTTTAGCCCAAGTACCTGTATTCACCTGAACCATTCACACTTGTTCTCTCTGTCTGCTTCTGTATATTTGTCTGTCTTGCTGTCTCTCGGTCTGTCTCCATCTTGCTCTGTTCGTCACCCCCTCTTAGGTTTAGGCTTTAACATTGTGGGGGGGCTGGACCAGCAGTATGTCCTAAATGACAGTGGGATCTATGTGGCTAAAATCAAGGAGAATGGAGCTGCAGCGCTGGATGGGAGACTACAGGAGGGAGACAAGATACTGTCGGTAAAGATGGACCTTCGCTTTGTGTGTATTGGCCCCTCTGTAATGAAATACTAAGATCTCATCCCCACTGGTCAATCGCTACAGAAATTACTGGTGGGAATCAAAAGTAGTTAACAGTGCTTACGTTTGTCTTATTTCACACTTTTTTTTGTGTGCATATGTTAACTCTCCCTGAGAGAATGCCAGTCTATGCAGGAACGTAATATTAAACTTCACTGAGTTCAGTGCTGAATTTTGAGACTGATTTCAAGAAGCAAGAGATTATGTTTAGCCTGATCTCTGTAATAGGTTATGCTATACATGAGACTGTCTGATGGATACTTCAACTGAATATTATTTCCATCTGTTTCTATGGGAATAGTATTTTCAGGAGGTTATTAATGCTTTGAAGCTGGCTCAATACAAAAGTCACTGCATGGAGACAACCTCCAGAATCTCTCTGACTCTACTCATACTCTGTCCACACACAGCACCAACATGTTCTGTAAACACCTCCCCTGGAGGCTTTCGCAAAGACACAACAGGAGCCTGTGAATCCCAAGGTCTCCTGGAATACAGTAATACCAGTTCTCCTTAGAACAACCGAGATCACTTCTGTCACATTCTAGAACACTTAGTCTCCTGCAGCAACCCTATAAACAGTTGGTAGAATGATCCAAAACAATCCAGATTAGAATTCAAGTTCATTGACCATCAACCTTGCACAGACTCTAACCCGAATCATGTGCTTTGCAGCAAGGGGGAAAATGTTTGTTTGCTGGACTTTATTCATCTTACCTATCCACATGTTGTTTAGATCAACGGCCACAAACTGGAGAACCTGTCCCACAGTGCAACTGTGGAGCTCTTCAGGTCAGCAGGAGAGGACGTACAGCTTCGTGTTCAGCAGAGGGTAAGTAGGACCACCACAGGTCAGGGCTGGGTTACGGAATCACAGGCCTCACAAATGACCGAAATGAGTTGGTACTGTGTCAAACCGTTCAGCCTGGTGTTGAATGGAAACAATAAGCGGGGCTTTTAGAGAGACAGGTTGGACAACATTAGTGAAATGTATATTTTAAAGGCTATAATCGGTAAGCTGCTAAATAGTAATTGTATTCAGAAATGTGAGACAACAACCGACCAATCACAGAAATCTACTCCCTAGATTGCAGTTCAAGTTGGCACTGGCAGCTGTTGACACTGGACATACATTTTGTGGTCAAACTATTTCATGGGATATATTTTATACATGTTATGATCACAACTGCAACAAGCACTTGGCTTGTGTGCTGCCCGAGTAGCCCAAACCCTGTGTTATTCTGGCCCTGCGGCAGGATCCAGGAGCTTGTTTGGGTGCGGGAGCTCCGCCATACTTTTGGGCTAATTATTGTAGAAGAGGCACCCTATCCGGCTACGGTGATTTTGTTGCTACATAAGGCTTCCCCTGTGTCTCCGCAGCGCGCCATGGCCATGAACGGTCCCAGCACTTCCCGGCCAGACAGCGACTCTTCCTCCGTGTCCTCCTTGGGAATACTGGTGGTTGTCCTGGGGGCGGCAGCAGCCATTGCCTTCCTCTGCGTACGCTTCCAGCCTCACCTCAGGAGGCACTTCTAACGCTGTAGTTTGCTCCTTAAGGCAGGCAAAAAGCTCTGACTGAAAACTTTGCTGAAGGCCAAAAAAAAAAATAACAGAAGAAAACAAACTAGAAAAATGTAAGCCATGTTTTTGGATTTTTAGTTTGTGAAAGAAAAATGTGTCATGATTATCATAGCCGCTTATTCCAAATGCGAAATGTACCCTCCGTTATCATCTGTATAACTTACAGTTGGTGAGATAATGAGGTAACTGTAATTGACAAAGAAAAATGTGTATGACATTCCCACTGTTGTTGAACGGAGCTGTGCTCCTCAGACAGAAGGACTTGGCAGATGGAACAGAGGGAACACTCTAGAACAGATGGCAATGTTTTTTGTTTTTTCTTCCTCTAAGATAACATTATATCCATCACAATAGAGAATTATTTGACAGGATTGAGCTGTGACACAGTTAGGGTGTCTGCCCACCCCTTTAGTTTCCAGTTCTTACATTGGGTTTTTGGAAACTGAAAGGCCATGTTGTGCTCAGTCATTCAGAGGCACCTTTGTAACTGAATGGCTGATCGGTGTATGCAGAGGCACTGTACTTACACTATTTTAATTTGGCTAGTCAGTTTGTATATATTCATATTTTGTAAATCTTTTGTTTAATGCCCCCCCTCTTTTACAAACACAATTTCTGGCAGTAGCTGTATATCTGCAAAGGTAACATTGGCCATTATGTTTGAGGTTGGGAATTCCCGTAGAAAAGGTTACAGGTCAATGGTTCAGTCGATGATGTGAGCACGACCTGGATCCACGTCTGTTCGTGCTCTGGCCTGCTCCGTCCAAATCCTTATCAAGACAAACAGTGACAAGGAGCTGGCACAACAACACTGACCGGCTGGATCAGGGGCCAGTGTAAACTAGGCAACCCTTGAGCAGTATGTTGGTGATAGGTGTGCATTCATGTCATCTTTTGAAGTATAAAAGATATGTATAGACAGTATATTCATCTTGAGTATGTCCCCAAAAGCACAATGTTCATTTAAGTTTCCAAGTTCACATTTAAAGACCGGCTTATTGTTTACATATTGAATGTATTATTTTCTGTTCATCTAACCCAGGTGTCACTTACCCATCAATGGCAGTAGGCTGCCTGTTTTATTAAAAGGGAAATATATTGCTTATTGCATTGTTAGAATGATGCCACTTCAAAAAAAACAAAGGCCAGGGAATTCAAGGTCCAGAAGCGTGGCACTATAAACCATTCCATAGATCCAGAGCGATGACTAAGCCCCAATGCTGCCGCCTACTGGAGATTTAGCAATTCTGCCACTCAGTCACTGACAGAGGGTCCTAACTGGAAGCTATATTAAATGTTATTTTATCATATGCTTGCAACCCAGAATAGCACTCTATTCCCCCTTTATCGGACCCATTGGGCGCGGGTCAAAAATGAGTGCACTATGAAGGGGATAGGATGCTATTTGGGACTGGTGTTTATGTTTAGCATTTCATCCCATCATGTATCTCATTTCCTTTTGTAACGTGTGTTTTGGTGTGTGCCACCCTGGTGACTGTATGAAGTTAAGGACATAAGTTGTCCTAAGGCAGACAAGGAAAAGATCAGTACGGTAGTACTTAAAGTAATGCAAATGCTATGTGTTTGAGATTCGGGCACCTATTAAATTCATGTTGAATTTGTGTGCGCTAGCGTGAATTGTCGTAATCTAAATTTGGACTGTTCATGCTTCCCCCCTTGGATATGATCTTGGAGTCAGGACATCCAACTGGGCCAGAGGCTGCAGCCGAGTTGGAGACAATCAAGTTGAATGTTATTGAACGAATTGTCTGAGTTGCTGTCCCAGGCACCTCGGATACAATCGCTTCACATGAGTTTCTTTTAAATGGCATTGAAAACTGAATTCATTAATAATAAACAAGTTAATTGTGTTTTAGTCTAGTGAGATTACTGTGTCTTGACACTCTGCCTATGAAACAAGAATCAAGCTAGAGTGAAAGTAGATTAAATGTAAACAAAACAGCTGTTTTTAGTCTCTTTCTGTATGGGTCTCTGGTCTGACGTAGGTATTTTAATTTAATTAAAACTTACAATGAACTGTATTGAATTGGGTCGGTGGACTTTGTGTAACAACAGAGTTTGTTGACATTTAGGCTTGTTTGCCTTTGCCCACACTAAAGCAAATGTTTGAAAATGTGAACAAAGGACAATGCACACTGAAATGCTGATGGTAGGCTGTGTTCATGCAAGCAGCCTAATTCTGAAAATGTTCCACTATGGTCTTTTGACTAATCATGTCATATCTTTTGTCATCAGTTTTTTTCTTAGAGCAGACTTTTGTGGTAAAAAGACACTTTAGTGAGGAAAAATAAGCATTAGAATTTGGGCTGCCAAATTTGGGTGTAAAGAAATACAAGCTTTTAAAGATGGATGTCAACATCAATATGTAAGAATAAGGCGTTTGTTGTTGCAAGGTATTTTTAAAAGGAGGTTGAGATGAAAATCTTAGTCAAATCTGCCTCAAGGCCACTGTTGTCACTCATTGGCTTGACAACGGGGAATGGAGTTGACAGGAGCACAAACCGATCTGAATACCACCTGTTGGAGGTGTTAGATCAATGTACGGCTAATGTATGTCTTTCTAATTGTGTATTTATTATGGACACTGACACCGAATCACCTGTAGAGCCAGTGTTATGCAGAAAAATTAAATCACTACGGAGTAACAGCGATGACTCTATATCAACTGTAATCTAGTCTGAGTTCAAAAGGGCACCCTATTTCTATTTAATGCACTGGTTATAGGTAGAGCACTTCGGAGGGAATATGGAGCCATCTGAGAAACTCTGTTGTTTATGATTTAATTTATAGCACATTAGGTCGGTATGAAATTTTCACGGTAGCTCCATTTAGACATGCAGCCAAATTTGTGTGTGTGTGGCATGGCACGCTCTCCACAGATTGGTATTTTGAGCCTTCACATTAGATCTTTCTCAGAGCAGATCTGATTTGTGAAAAGTCCAATTAGTGAAGAAAAATCTGGATTAGGCTGCCTGTTTAAATGTGGCCAAATGGGGCTTAGACAAAAATGTATGGAATTGTTTAATATCCCCTTATTAATAACAGTAGAATAGTGTGCAGAAAATTCATGTTTGTAATTCATCATGTACACTTTGTTGTGTTAGTCTTTTTCCTATTGTTGTAAACCAATACTGTATTTGAGGATTTCCACTGTTATGGGTTTTATAATACTTTTGCATTAATGTCATATGTCCGTTTTCAAACTGGATAAAATGAATGAATAAATCATTACGTCTGCATGATGTCTGTAAATATGATGGTGGATCCTTTTTTCTTGTCCCCTAAAATATCTTTCAGACAATTCTTTCGTTTTTGTGTTGTGATGTACGGTCATGTTTAGTAACATGGTCCCCACCTAAGCTACAATATCTTTTTTTGGGGGGGGGAGGGGGCTTTCGTTGACTGCTGCAACTCGCAACCCAGGTCGTTCCTCTCGTTCATTCTGTCATCGGTTATAGGTCGGTGGAGAAGTGGGGATACGCGAAGCACTAGCACGCAAGGGGATGTGACAAACATTTCTCCTCAGCCATTCCCATTCATCAAGAACGAGAGCTCGTGCGCGCCAGGCAGTGCACCGTAGGCTACGTTCCACCAGCTGAGACTCGAGCCGCACATTGTTCGGATGATGTCATTCACTTTCTTTTGAGCAGCTGTCTTGAACCAGGAGGACCCCGTTGTTTTGCGGTGACAGATACGGTTGGGTGGGGAGGATATATCTTATTGCACGGACAATCGAGGAAAGGTTAAACGACTTGACTCAGACTCTGGTTTGTGTGATGAGGTTCACACCGCCCGCCACTGATGCCTGCGAACTCGACTGCTGCACCATCTACTATAATAATGGCAACGAAGTCTACTATATTTGCGCTGTTGTTGAAATAAGGTATATTTCACCACACAGCTGACAAGCCGAAAGTGAACCTTAAACATTACTGATTTCTAAATATAGATAGATGTTAAATGCAAACCGTGTTTGCCTTCGACAGTGGATGGATGACTTCTCCGGATTCGAACACTCGCATATTCATCCTCCCAGCTGTGCTGTTTTGACAGCTGTTTTTTTAGCATCTCAATTGACAGGGTATTTGTCTTTGTTTATGCGAAAGCTGAGGATAGCTTTGTGAAACTAACGGTAACCACCGTTTGGCTTTCATATCCTCTAATTTGTCTTGCTTGGGAATGGAACTGGGCCGTGTTCAACAGTTCTGTAAATGGCTAGCTCGAGCTAGCTAGCACGCTAACATCGATACCATCCGGATCAAGTAACGTTATGACAGTGCCTGTGGTCGTTACAACAAAAAAGCGAAAAATGAATATTTGACTTTTCGATGCCTTCACATTTGATACTTTTCTAAAATAACGTGAATCTATTTAACCTTGGCTTTTGAGCGGAAATAACTAGTGGACTGGATTTTTTGGGGGGTGAGGCCGGAGCATTACAAACATTCGATACATCATCATCCTTCCATCGCGGTGCCCTGTCAAGTCCAATAAACCGCCGTGTGAGTAGAAATTCCGGGAAGCTCACATCAGCAGAACCCTATTCATCGGACGCTCCTTCTTGGGTGTCTGGGCTAGAGGTCTAACTATCCCAGAGCAATAACGTCGGAGGTAGACGAAGGACGTTGTCTTCCCATCTCAGGATTAAACCATGGCCAATGAACCGGTCATCCTTAATGTGTATGATATGGTAAGATTCAGTGTTTCCAGTGCGATTGCTTTGCATGTGAGTCAATGTAACGTAGTAGACTAATAATTTTATCCTTTACATACATACACAAAGGTTATTTTAACTGTCTATGTGGGGACCATCAACATTATTCCCCATTCAACATCCGATTTTCCAATAACCCCAACCGTCAAACTTTAACCTTAACTGCTAAACCCCAATCCCTAATTCTAACTATAACAACAATAATAACTTTTAACCTAGTCAAAAAATACCCATTTTCCTCATTGGGACAAAGTCAAATTGTCCTTGTTTTATTGTGAAGATTGTTGGTCTCCACATTTACAGTTATAAACACCGGAGAGTCAGATATACCCACAAAGTCCAAATTGTCCTTGTTTACTTGTAAAGAGTGTTGGTCTGCACATTTACAGTTATACCTACTCACACCAGAGACAGTATTGAGTCTCTTGCACATGTGCAGTCTCAAACTCACACACACACACATTTGTATTTTCTTGCAGGAATCTGAGACATAATCCTGAGACATAACAATGTTCTTCTATTCCCTTTCCCTAAACCTTACCCTAACCTAAACCTAAACTTAACCTAGCTCTCTCGCATTACCCTGTACTTTACTAGAAATGACTAAACTTAAAAGTAACCCCAATTCTAACAGTAAGCTCAATTTTATCTTTTTCTCTAAACCAAAAATCAAATTTTCCCTAATGGGGAACTGCCAAAAAACTTGTGGGGATCAATTTTAAGGTTTTACTATCATCCAAACCTGGATCACAAATACACACACAGAGGAATGGACTTAACAAAAAGGAATGTCTTTGACCCAAATCGTCCCTCTTATATGTCTGGACCAGCAGTCACACGAGGACCCCACTAGAGCTGAAAGTAACTGCTGCTCAAATGCCTGATTCAGTAGCTAGCTAGCTCTTCTCACTTGGCGCTTCAGACAGGCTGGTGCAGATATTGCCAATTTAAACACACCAGACCATTTCTACCTACAAGCTTCCATTATTTGAGAAATTGTGATTGACCGCTTGAAACACCTAATTTGGACCATTCCGCCAGGCTAAATGTGGAATGGGTTTCTGGTACAGGCCCAAACTACACTAACAGCCAGTCCATTCTGGGCTGTAACCCAGGCTTTGGCTGGCATATGACTGGTTATGAAAGGGGTGTTGGAAAATAGTTGCAACAACCCGAGAAAGACTGATCATGGCATGGATAGAGAGAGTCAGTCTTCTTTGTAGTTCTGTATCCTAAGTGTGGACTTGAAGGGTCAGTCAGCAGTTAAAACAATGACAAAACAAAGGCCCAACCACTGTTTTGGGGAATAGCTGATGGATGGAGTTGACATGATTTAATGATATTCATAAAGTGCTATGGATGTAATGAATTATCAAACATGAAATGAAAACTTGTTTTAATCAGGTTTTAAATCTTTCAGTGTTAAGGCTATACATGTACTGATTTTACAAATAAGGGAGTGAAATTAGCATGTATTTTGGATTCTAATGGGTACAAAAGATGAAATAATCTAATGAGGAACTTAAGTTATGTTCTTCAAGAATCATTTGGTCGAAATAATTGTTAATTTATTAGTACATAAATAGATGTACACTGGCCTTTGAAAAGCAATTGATTGGCTTAATAATAATATGAGGTAAACTGGGCTTTATAAAAAGCATTTGATTGATAGATTAATTAATTACTTGGAAATGTATCAATACACGACAGGAGATTGCAAGCCAAGTGTACATTTAGGAAGAGGGTAAACGATTCGGGATTCAACCATACATCATGTTTTACCGATAACAACAAGGTTTACTGTCAGAGTGGTGCACTGAAACTCAGCAGGGCTGAGTTGGAAAAAGGTTTAGCTCTACGACTGTGCTTTTACACTGGGAGGAGCAGTGGCTCGATTTCAATGGCGATCCAGACTGACGGAGAGAGAAAGAGATGTCCTCAGAGAGTGGGCTTTCGTCCTGGGATCAGCTGTTACTGATCGCCAGCAATTAGATTTGAGTGCCTTATTTGCTCCAAGGCAGATCGTCTGATTTTTCACATTGACTGCTTGGAGATTTGAACTTGCAGCCTCTTGGTTGTTGTTTACAACACTCTAACCATGAGGCTACCGGCTACCAATTTTCAATCCGGCCATTCTGAGAACGTTTTGTCAGCGCCTGCAAAAGTATCCTTTTGGACCTGACTGACATCACTGTCACTGGGCTTTTTGTCTTAACGGGATACAGCTTTTTATCTCCTATTCAATTTGACACAAACTGTATCCCGTATAGACAAGCCCCTGCCACTGTGCCAGTCGGTGAGTGAAGTCCCTTTATAATTAATGGCGGGGACAGCTGGTGGGATGTTGATGTCTTTTAACAAGACCCCCAAGGACTCCCGCCCTCCCCAGGATGTCTGATTGAGAGCAGAGAGGGTCGTTTTTTTGTGACCAAAGGTCTGGACTCCGCCACCAGATGTAAGAAGTGTTCATCCAGGATCAGGTCTTCCTAGTGCATGTCACCTTTTATTTAGTTTCAACCCAATTTTTTTATGGATATATCTTATTTACATTTCATAACTGTCATTCTTAATTAAAATTTTTCCTCTACCATTAAATTATCTTTGTTTAGCGAACATTTTTACATTTTTGTTTTGGATAATGTGCCTACCATGGTACATTTAGTTGCATAATGGCACAATACACAGTTCTAGATGTTTCCGATATACCAATATCTGATGTTAACTCCAGCCCTCAGCTTTTCTTAGCCCAACACACCTATCTTTAGTGACCAGCCTTTTTTGGTTCCCATATGCCGTATCATTTTCAACTATGAATTCTCAACCTGACTTCAGAATCTACATGAATTCACAACCATGACCTTTTTATACAGTCACTGTTGACCGTATTAATTGTGACCTGAGAGGCTAAACTGAAATCGGCTCATTTGCTCAGCTTAGCAGCATAGATACAACCTCTGGTTGGCCTGTGTGGTAGAGATGCTTCCTGCTGCCGCCTGCACAGATGAAATATGAGCGTCTGACATTCGTTCCCCTCCCCCAGCAGTGTTTCTCAGAACAGGTGTTACGACCGCTCCTATTGACATTTTCATGACGATTAACCATGCATTTATTTCTGGATTTGAAGTAGAATTACCAGCATGCGTGTTCTTAAAAAAAATCCTACTTTATTCAGCGATATTGAGCTGGAGACTCTTGGTTGGGCTGATGTGCCTGAATGCTCTCTCTCACACGAACACACATGCATCCACACACACACGCTAGTTATATCAAAGCTGCATGCTAGTCTTACAGTATCTTAGATATTGCCTGGAGTAAAGTTCCCTTGTGGTGGGCCTCTCTCTATTCATCATTCCAGTCCATGACCATCCATAGGCTGTCCTGTGATGGGGGGAGAAAAACTATTTTCTATTTGACAATGTCTGTAAAGTGCTGAGTTGGAAGGTCATTAGTGCATTACACTACCAGCCATTTACTATCTAATAGCCAGGGGAATCCATGTTGTAATGGAGATTTATGTTCTTCCTGTTGGTTCCACTGCTGTGAAGTAAGCCCTGGCAAAATGGTCAGATTCTCCAGGCAGATAAATCATAGAAATCTGTTCTATAGGTCAGACCTCCCCCTTCAGCTCTATTGAAAATATGGTGGTTAAAGAAATAATTTTCAGATAATTAACTATAGCACGCAAGTTTATTTATATAGCACAATTCATACATAGAAGCAATTCAATGTGCTTTACAAAGAAAAAGAAAAAATATAAAAATAAAATAGCAATTTTTTTTTACCCAGTTGTGCGCAGCATTCCTGCTAAACGCAGCTTGACCATGTTTAGTTTGGACTCTGGGCTCTACTAGCTGACCTGTTTTCATGGATCTAAGAGCCCTGCTCGGTTTATATATGTATTTGAAGGTATTGTTTCGGCCATTTTGATGCTTACCTGCCTTGACAGAAAATAGGGAAAGACATGAGCGTTTTTGCTTAAAGAGCAGTGGGCCGGATTTAAATCTAGGCTGTAGACTGCTGAGACCACTGAACTCCACTAGACCATTATAATAAATAAATTAAATGTGTATGTTCAACACATTTTCTACATGGTGGTAGTTTTTTTTGCAAATAATCTCTATTAAACATTGAATAAAACCAAGACACATTCAAAACCTATTCTATTTCTGTCAGATGTTGTATAACACAATCAAATTACCGGTCTGTTAGTCTCATTATGGTCAAACATTATCACAACCTCAGTTGAACTGGGGCACTGCTAGTTGTTGATTTGTTTAGTTTAATATAATTCTGCTGGAAAAGCAGTAATCCTTAAACAGGCATTTCAGTTAAGGAAGGACCTTTTTGAACCATCCCATAACAAAGCCGATCTGTATTTACCGCTGAATGACGATTTCATCTGTTTCCCTCCCTCTTCTCTCTCCCACCTCTCACGCTCCCGTTATTCCTAACGCTGTCTTTCGCTCTCCTCTAACATTTCCTCTCTACCTCTTCCTCGCATTCTCTCTATCTTTCTCCTTATATGTTCTCTCCCTCCAACTCTCTGTCCCTGTGCAGTACTGGATCAACGAGTACACTTCCACATTGGGTGTCGGAGTGTATCACTCGGGCATAGAGATCTACGGCCGAGGTACAGACTAAGTCCTGCGTGTATTGTTTGGTCCTTTCATTCATCCTGCCAATTCGTTCATTCATTTAACCGGCATACTACTGGCAAAACTGTGAGGAGATGTAAAATGTTGAATGTGAAACATTGCATTGTGTTTGAAGCTGTTCTGTCTACAGCTTAATGTCCTGTAGAGATTCTACACTTCTATTTTTTCTCTCCTCCTTCAGGGATGAGTCATTCACATTTGACTCATCTGTCATGTGTGGAGTGATAGTTTTAGCACCAATCCTGAGAAAAAAAGACAGACGAAGATCTTACTCTGAAAAGCAACAAAATACACTCTACACAGAATGTTACACTCTACACAGAATGTTATAGTCTACACAGAATGTTACACTCTACACAGAATGTTACACTACACAGAATGTCTTATCTAAGTTAAAGAGTCTTAGACGCAAGATGCCTATCAGCAAGGAGGACACATTATTCCCCTATCAGCACGGAGGACTAATTATTAACCTATCAGCAAGGAAGAAACATTATTACCCTAACAGTATGGAGGACTAATTATTAAACCTATCAGCAAGGAAGAAACATTATTACCCTAACAGTATGGAGGACTAATTATTAAACCTATCAGCAAGGAAGAAACATTATTACCTTAACAGCGCAGAGGACACAATCCCACATAATGGCTTCTCAAACCAGACGATCGCTTCTAACCCTGGATGACAACGATATCCTCCCATGCCAGAAGATATCCTCCCATGCCAGAAGACATCCCCTGTCGTGGATTTTTGCATAGATATTGATTAATAACACAAAGACACCTTATTTTACAGAGTTTAGCTGAGTCATTTAATAAGTTTTAACATGCTGCATGGAGAGAGACCGCATGCAAGGAATCTCTGACGAATGACCTGAACCCTCCTGCTTACATAGAATCTGTCATTGTAACCTTAACCTATGGAGCTTAAGACAATTACTCTACCATTGTATTACTTCCTGAGGCCCAAATGAGGACTTCAGACAGTGAGGTAGATATCCTCCCATTCTGGAAGATATCCTCCCGTGCCAGACGATATCAGATGATAGCTTCTAACGCCTGACTTCAACAATATCCTCCCACAGAAGAGACCGTTTCTTACTTTAGAGGCTGTAACTGTGTGATTCTTCATTGGAATGGAACACACTGGTAACCCTGGTGTCCAGCTGGTAATTGAACCATGGTGTCCAGCGTGGGGGAAGAGGGCACGGGCGGGGATATTTATGCATGGACCAGGAATCTCTGCACTAAAGCTCCACACACGCAATATATTTTGTCTTAGCTTTAATGTCCTACAGTGCATTGAATATGTTAAATTCACTCCGTGCGTCACAAGTTTCTCTTCCTCCTTTGCAGAGTTTGCATACGGGGGACACCCATACCCATTCAGTGGCATATTTGAAATAAACCCTGGAAACGCTACTGAGTTAGGAGAGACCTTCAAGTTCAAGTATGTTTCTATAGTATCGTACACCAACACACACACACACACACACACACACACACACACACACACATACTTTGCTTGTGAGGACTGAAAAGAATTTACATGTAGAAAAAAAAAATCTTCTAACCTTCTAACCTTACCCCAATTCTTACCCTTACCCTAGCCACTATGGTTTAATAATCTTATTTATAAGGTGTTGTTACACAAGGACACGGGTCGGCACAGTACCTAGTCACATGGAGAAGTGGTTAGGGGCCAGACTAACCAGAAACAGGAAATAAAAGGTTATCTTTGGTGTCTTTGTCAAAAGTGATAATGAGAGCACAATCTAGCACTGTACTGAGGGAAGGAGACTGGACCTGACAGACTGAACAGCTGCCCAGTACAAAGGCTGTATCTTACCAATGTTATCAATTGTGTCCAAGCATGTCTTGGAATAAAGTTCTGAATACAGAAATGGTTTGCACAATGTGGCACTTTGCAAGACCGTAAATGTATTTTTAAAACGCAGTTGCCTTCTCAAAACATGAATACGTGTCAAAAGATTCATCAAATCTTAACATGATCCTATTTTATCATACAGCATAGTTACAGTAAGTGATTCTCCATATTTATACATATTTCTTTTGAAAAAAAATTGTGTGCAAACATTTTTTTTCTACACAGGGAGGCTATCGCTTTGGGCACTACTGACTTTGCAGAGGAGGATATGGATAAAATCATGGAGGAACTGGGCAGGGATTTCAAGGGCAACGCCTACCATCTGATGCACAAGAACTGTAACCACTTCTCATCCTCCCTGTCTGAGGTCTGTTGAAGAAATTATTATTATTTATTTATTTATGAAGCCACTTTTACATCAGCAGTTGTCACAAAGTGCTTTTACAATACACTCAGCCTGAAACACCAAGGAGCAAGCAACAACAGTGTTGACGCACAGTAGCTAGAAAAAACTAGAACCTAGAGAGGAACCGGGCTCAGAGGGGTGACCAGTTCTCTTCTGGCTGTGCCGGGTGAATATTTTAAGAGTACAAATTGTAGTAATTAATAAATGCATGTGGGCTGTGTCCAGAGTCTATAAAACCTAATCCAGGTCAGAAGCATGACCAGATGGACAAGGACAGGGACAATCTGGGGGGAGGAATGGTCAGTGGAGTGGCAGCTGGAATCGTCAGGTATCATCTTGATTTGCAACACAACCAGGAGGACTTTGGACAGGGAGAGCTATGAGTCTTTCGAGCCTGGTACTCCTGAGGTGTGGTCCATAACCTGATGTCCTCCTAAGTTTTTTCCGTTCTATTCTAGCAGCCATGAAAAACCTAACAACCATGTAGATTTGAACTGGAGTATTCTTGCTCAGTAGTTTGCGACACTATGCACTGTGCCACAAATGAAATAATGAAGAAACATTCACAGGTTCAAATGTTTGTTTCGGTTGCATCACTATTCCATTACAATTGATTACTGTTGGATTAAAAACAGTTGAAATATTTTTTTTCTGTTGAAATTGATTGAACAAACAAAATCCAGGATAAGTAAAAAGAGCAGTCCTGAAGACGTTTGTTCCACACTGCTCCTGACCTCATGCTTGTTCCAAACTGTTCCTGAAGACGTTTGTTCCACACTGCTCCTGACCTCATGCTTGTTCCAAACTGTTCCTGAAGACGTTTGTTCCACACTGCTCCTGACCTCATGCTTGTTCCAAACTGTTCCTGAAGACGTTTGTTCCACACTGCTCCTGACCTCA